>JASCZI010181319.1:75683-112190 GCA_036250425.1 Stylosanthes scabra | reverse complement strand
ATTTAATAATTCATTAATTATTTTATACTTATAATATAATATACAAGTATTTATTGAAGAATAATATCACTAAATATTATATAATCATGAGAAAAATAAAAAATAAAAAATAAGTTATAAATTAAAAAGATTTTAGTGTTTATATTTTAATTTGTAAATATTTAATAAAAATTATTTTTAATTTAATAATAATGTAAAAATAAAATTATAGTTTTTTTTGTGTCTGTTTTTTTATGTCTTAATAAAGGTATAATTAATTTATGGATAAATGAGTTTATATTAAAATAAAAATAAAATAAATAAATATAAAGTAGTTGAAAGGAAGTTTTAGATATATATAAACATTTGGCTCTAAAATTCAAATACGCATGTGTAGCCTAATGGCAAGTTAGTCTATTTGCATGGTAGGGGACATGGGTTCAAGCCCTTTACCTTACATTTTTGGTTGAATTTCTCTTGTTTGAGTAAAAACCGGCTGGGTTCCAGTTCGGTCCAACAGTACGGTTTCCTGCCGGTTCGACGGTTCAAAAACGGTTGTGAAATAGGAGGTTTTGTGTGGTGAATCAGACTGTGATTATGGCCGGGTCCCGGTTAAACCGGTTCGACGGTCCGGTCGGGTTTTCAAAATTATGTCGGTGAAAGCTTGGGCCCTCGAAGCGCGGCTTGCTGCAATGCCAAGGCAACGTTATTGTGAGAATCATGACTCTTTTATTCAAAGCTCATCAGTATAATGAAAAACATCTTTTGCGGACATGTTTTGGGGTTACAGAAACGTATAAATATCATGCACATCATGCACTGACCACTTACATCAACAAACATGAAGTCAAAGTTTGTGTAAAAGATTGACATCCAAAACCCACTTACATCATCCACCACCTCTCCCCGTGGCTTCAGCGACCATAGCACGTCCCTGTCACATCTGATGTCTCCCGTGTCAACAAGAACCTCGCTGTGAATTACACCACAGCAAAAAACAATTAATTCCACATGAATGTTTCATGTCTTACTTAACTGGATGCAAGTTAAAGGCTTCCCACATTTCAAAACATGGTTAAGTGGTGACATGGGTTGGCAGCATAGTGAAAGAAATTCCCTTTTTTTACAACACCAACTGAGTATGTATAATTTAGCAAATGCGGAATAAGTTAATGTCATGTTTCTAGTATGTTGAAGAGAGCTAACCTCTTAGAGACGTCGCAGCTAAATATGTAACTTGCTACAACCAGTTCGACCCCGGCAATGTCCATCTGCGATGTCGGGGCAAACGCCAGCAACATCCGCTGCGCCATTGATGCAACGTTGGAACCGAAATGAGGACGACGTAAGGGTATAAGTACGGCTTGCTTAATAGTTAAACTCCAAACAGCTTTAATTACACACAGACGTAAGATATGGCATAATGATCACCTTAGGGATGCGATTGGTGGTGAGGTTTCCAATATCCTCAATGTTATCTGAGCTTTCCCCGGGTTTTGGTGCCAGGTGGTTGAAATGTTTCATGCCCTCTGGCGTAGAGCACGGAGTTGACTTTGCATGACTTCTTCCCTTCTCCCTTCGGGACAGATGCTCGCCCGTGAGGTCAACCTGAAACCAATGGCAAGTTTTTACGATGGGTGAAACACAAAAGAAGTTGGTGATGGATTTGAAGATGGATTTTACAACTTACCAAAACCGGCTAGGTTGCTCTCTTCTTCCCCCTGGTAGCCCGAAGTGGGATATGGTCCACTGAGAAGTTTGTATCGAGTGGTGGAACATATGTCGGGTCTCTCTGGTTATCCGATGCTACCGGCGCGGAGTCCCCATCCCCATTGTTGCGCTTCTTGCGTGAATCTGTTCTGATGCCCTTGCCTTTTCCATGGCAAGTGCAGGAGCAACATGACTGCCTCCTTCGTTTCGATCACGGAGGTGAGCTTTTGGACCTACTCAGCTCCATGACTGCTTCTTTTAATTCGCGGATTACGGCCCTTTGATCCGAGACGCCCTCGGATAGTGTCCTCACCTGGCTTTCTAACCCGGCTATGGAGGTGATCACACTCATTTGGAGACAAGATTGATTACCCTGCGCAACAACCCTAAATGTAATTACAAAACGGTTCTCTTGGTTCTAGCACACTGTTCGCATGAAATAATTTTTAAAACAAGGCGAGTATGCTGTTAATCCAACCCATTAACTTTTAGAAAAATTATTATTAAATTTATCTATTTTAAATTAAATTATGTAGATTTGTCTCCTATTAATAAGGAGGATAAATAATTAAAAATTTTAAAATTGATAACTACATATTATGGATGAGTTATGGAAAAAAAAATAATGAACATATAACTTTATTGATATAAGTATGATAGATATTAATGTCTCAAGCGTTGGGACTTATACTCACAAATTTTTTACGCCAATAAATGATTTTTTAAAATAAAAGACCAAAAATTAGATCCATGATAAAATTGAAAAATAATAATCATAACTATATAATTACATATGCTAGCAATGTTCTCTCTATTCCTTCATTCCACCTGTTTTCCATGGGTTCAAATAACATGAATAAGACGCAGACCAACTCCATGTTCTATTATTGTTGTTTTTTTAATTTTTAGTTGACATAACTCATTCGACCAATTCTTTGGGGGAGCTTTCTATGGTGAGGAAAGTATAAACAGGTCCTTAATGGACCATTCCCTCTTACTAACTAAAGTAAGATCAGTGGTGGGTTCACAAATACTTTTTTACATGTGGGAATTAAATTCTCAAAACATAAGGACCTGGTCTGGAAAACATGATCAATTAGGGGTAATGATGTGTTTAGCCAAATTAGGGTTGCAATATATACTCCTCTATTGGGAACAGTAGCAATAACGTCGTCGTCGTTAACTTTGGTGAGGATCTGAGTATTTTTCCCCTGCTGTAGTGGTGCCCTGGGTCGTCGCCGATAGACATAGACGATGAAATCGAATGTAAATCGAGCAGAGCTGCGTCTATCCGGCAATAGTGGTTGGCGGAATGAACATCGGTGACATTGAAGTGCATTTTTTGTGCGTATGTATGTATGTTGCGTAATGCGATTGAGTGATGATTTCATTTGGTTTCGATTTCCCCCTCCCCTCCTTACTGATGTTATACCGTGTTTCCTCACATCGTCGTAGGTGCATTCATGTGAGCCTTAAAAAAATAAGATAGTTTAAGGAAAGAGCTTTCACTGCAATCTGATAGGTGAAAGAGCCCAAAATCTTGTTTCTTTCTTTATTTTCTCTGTCACTGGAAGCCGGAGTGGAGATCCGGAGTCATTGCCAACAACTTGCAGGGAGGTGCTAGGTTAGAAAGAAGGAGCAGCTGTGATCTAAAACCGGGTCGGGTTGTTGAATGGGCCTTGTCCCTATTAAAAAAAAACATGGGCTTTCACACATGGCTAAGGAATGAGGGACGCTGTTTACCAAAAAAAAAAAAACAAAAGGAATGAAGGACGCTATCCACTTCTATAATAAATTAATAATTAAAACTTTTAAAATTTTCTATTTACAATACAAGTAAATAAAGCCCTACTGGAATACATTTCCTTTACCCCCGTCAATGACGGACAAAAACCCTAATCAACACACATTTATAATTTTTCCTACTAATACGATAATGATTTTTACCATGCCTAACATATAAAAAAAATAAGAATCAAAAGAAGTTTTAAAAATAGATAATTATTAAAAATAATAATTAAAAATAAAAAATAAGAAACATAAAAATATAAAGTTCAAAAGAGAATAATTAAAATTAAGAAAATTATGAAAATAAATAATAATAAGATAAAAATCACTAAATTAAAATTAAAAATTAAGACGTTAAAATAGATTCTCAAGTATCAAAGAGTATTCAATTCATAAAAAATAATACATTAATTTGAAAATTAATAAATAAATATGTAAAATATTAATATTAAAGTTACAATGATAATTTTAAATAAAGATTATACTTTTAAAACATTACCAAATATTTAAAATACTATATAGAGAGAATGAGAAACATAGAGAGAGGGAGAGAGAATTATATAAAGTGACGGGGATAGACAGAGCTAGGGAGAAGGGGCAAAAAAGGATATTAGCAGCCCAGAAGATAAAGGCCAAAAGGCCAACAACGGTCTAAACTGGTCTGACCAGAATATTATTGTGTAGGCTGGTCTACAAAATATTTACAATATTGGGGCTACTATTGAGTATCAATTATCCTATATTGGAGCCAATCAGAAGCATAGAAATGGAATATTCTCTAAGGACCACTAAAGACCAAATCCAACATAGACAAAGCCTTCTTTGGGGACATTCTTTGGTGTGAAACCTGAAGTTTTAATTTGGCTTCGGTTAAGGGTCCTCCATTAAATTAAAAAGCGGCGTGTCAGCGTGGGGGGGACAACTCTTCTTTAACATGTAAGACATGATGTGACAATCAATCATTGGCCAATCATTGACTTCCTCGGTTACATAAACACGTGACAAATTTACTTGCGCCCTTTCCTTAACTTGCCATTATCAAACGACCTCTTCTACACAATAATACAAGAACATTAAATTTTTTTATTAGTTATCCTCCTTATAATCAGGAGATAAATTTACACAATTTAATTTAAAGTAAATAAATATCATAATAATTTTTAGACTAGTAGCCTGTTATTCTCTTTGTAGATGTGGTCCATTTTGGTAAAATAACTCAAAATTGCTCTCAATAAGCAGAAGTCACACATATTGCGTTTGGTAAATCTATTTGATAGTTGACCTCAAAGTAATAAATTACTACAACGACCATTTTGTTAGAATGTCATGCATTAATATAAAATTAAAGTTAACTAATGGAGGATAAAATCGGTTTTCCATTAAAACAAATGGTTAATTCGTTATTTTGCTTTTGAGGAGTCAGAGCCAGTTTTGAAAAGCTACTCCCGAGGGCGAGCAAAAGCACCCGCTGGTCTCAAAAGCCGGGAACAAAAGCTCCTTGACTTTTTGATTTACCAAATGTAAAAAGATGGCTCCTGCTCAATGAGAGCAGGAGCACTTGACCGAAAAGCTTTACTAAACCCTAAACCCACCCTAAGGACAATGCACAAGACATCAAATATACGGCTGTTAGGTATAATTTGATATTTTAAAATTTCAAATTTATGGTTGATTTATGCTTGAAATTTCATGTACACTTAGCTGCACCGTAGTATGAATGCTTCATGTGTGTCCCTCACAAACTACACTCGCCACTCAAAAACTACGTCCCATCTCATGAAGGATTTGTTCCCAAACCACCCCGATGTTCGACAGAGAAAGGCTCAGAGTCTCTTACATCATAGGAATGGGAGGTGTAGGGTAGATGGGTGGATAGGATCATCATCCCAACTTTCTCAACAACCTTGCCTACGAATATTGGGTTACCACTTGCTAGGTTAGCGCAACGCTGCCCGAACACCCAAACCCATGAACCCTCCTTGGGTTGTTTGGCAGCAAGAGTCTTCGTCTGGAATAATTTGTAGGGCTCAACCTTCACTAAGGTGTTTTCGCGAGGCTCGAGCCACAGCGGCGGCTACCCGATCTCCCCACCAGTCTCCGCGATCAACAGATCAACACAACTTATTAGCTTCAGTATGACAGTTTTAAAAATTGATAAAACAAAATATAATGCTCTAAAAATTTTACACAGTTATAAATAAACCACGTCCTCAAAGAAAACATTCATCTCTCCGTCATAGTACTCTACGCTGTATCATGCACCATGACAAGCTTTTCCAGTTTTCCTTTGTTTAGATTTTAAGTTTAAAATTTTTATAATCAATAAAACAGAGTATTTAGGTGGCAAGCGGGTAACGTGTGGTGGCTCTTTGGAAAAAACCCACTCCCTAAACCCCATACGAGCAACATATTATTCCGGTGGCCCTTTCACACAAAAATTACTTCCAGAGCATAACTTACCACAACTAATTAACAAAACTACACATTGCCCGTAGTCTTATACATTCCCTTTTTATCCAAATTATGAAAATGACCCAAATTCAAAGCCTACAAGTTTTTTTCAGAGACTCAGGGGCCATTGCCTACTAATTTGGACATAATGCTTCCTTTTTTCCATGCCAACAACATCTTCACCCCATATTTCTTTGCCAAATGCTAAAAAGAAACGTGAAATTTGTTCATCTATAGCGGACATCAGGTTGCTTTGACTTTAACTGGTTTCCTTCATTTCTGGTTCTAATCGGTTTAGACATTAGAGGCCCCATTTATACTCGTTTTAGCAGAGAGTCACACCAATTAAACTTTGGACTCAACAAATTGTCAAATTAGCATAACGTCAATTTTCATACACTTTCACAGCCACTACATTTGTGGTTACATAATACCCCCAAAGCTCAAACCGTCTCCTACTACCATGCCCTTCAAAATAAACCTTGTAATTCATTTTACAGATATGCTGAGACAAGGTACACTAATTACTCAACCAAACCTTAATCCTAAACCATGAACCTGCCCAGCATTACAATTTTTGTTCATCCACACATACAGTAAGCCTAACCAGCCAACAAATCTTAGAGCAGCAACAAACTGCAGCTTCATCTCCGCCTCCTTAATATTGGCTTTTTGACATGAAATTTTTCTCCTCAGCCTTGCTATGTGTGGTTCCTCCTGCTCCGGCGCCGGTTCCTACGTCGCCGCCGACGTCGGCGCCTGCACCGTATCAGCCCACTTGAAAAAACCGCAACTTTCTTGCACCTAGCGAAACGACGACTCAGTTTAAACACAATCGGCTACGAATAGGGTTGAAGATGCGAATTAAACGTTACGAATAAAGAAATTACCTCATACCGGACACATCCGCAAAATCTGCGTCCAGGATTCTCCTTCGTTCCAGACGTTCGCAACACAGCTCTCTCACCGTGCCAACACATCACCTCTCCTCGAATGGCAGATGTGCGGCTGTGCGACGACCTTGAGTTTTGAGATGACGACATTGCTATTGCTGGTAGCTACGAACCCTTGGTCTTCTTGCAACAGATACTTCACGAAGAAGGAGATGTGGTTGTGTTGATGGTCTCCTGGCATAGAGGATACTCACATTTTCAAATTTATTAACCGTTTGAATGACAGGGTTTTCTTACTGAAGGTAACGGTCTCACTGGATACTCACCTTTTATAACTTGTTAACATTTTGATTACAATAATTTTCCAAAACCCATCACCTGTTCAAAAACATCAACAAAACATCAATAATTATGTTTCTTCATCAACAAAACAATATCCAAGTCTCATGCCTCCAAAAACGTTCAATTGTGGAATTCCACTGGCTCGGCCCATTGCATTTCCAGGCCCAACATACTCTGACCCAATTGCCGCCAGCCAAGGAATCTCCAACTCACACCCATCGTGCGTCGTTTCTCACTCCTTACGTGAGTCCCATCCCATAGTAAGCCTCTCTGCTCCCGCATCTAGCGTGCCACGCGTGATGCATCCGACGGTCTTATCGAAATATCTGTACGCCTTGACGAGAAAACGCCTGTATATTAGAATTGTCCTTATGATTAACATCTACTTATTACTTTTTTCAATTTCAGAACTAATTAAGGAACAAGGTAGCAGAGGTGGTGTAGGTGTCGTGCACCAGAGCTTCGAAGTTTGAGAGGCGGTATTCTTCTATTTTGTGGACACCACCTTGCTGACATTCTTTGTCTCGCATATACACTAAAACCTACTTGTTGAATCTCTTCTATCAACATAGGTCTTTGGAAGTGATGAGGTGTCTTCAAAAATCTCCTTCAAAAAACCTTGTCTATCAAATTTTCTTCTCCAACATATAAATTCAAATCAAGTTGTTTAAATCATAGATGGGCAGCATAATAAAATGCACTCATTTTGCACTATGGACGATTCCATGTAACAACAATCCATTAACCGTTTAGTCACAAAAATCGTTTAAAATTAACATGAGTTATGTTTTTTAACTTTGGGAACCAACTTGAGTAACTTAAAATTTTAAAAGACCAATCTAAAACTCAGTGTAACTTGAGGAACTAATCTAAAACTAAAACTAAACTCGTTTTGAGTTTTCACAAATAGACCCAAATGTTGGTAGCTTTATTATTATTATTATTATTATTATTATTATTATTATTTCATTAGTCATTATTAACAAGAATTACAACTTACAAACTTTATAAGTTGCCGAATAAAGATCATTCTTGACTGGGGTAACATTTTCTCTTTTTTAATTATTGTCACTATATCCCTATATTTTTAATGGAATTGCAACCAGATTTTTATAGTTTAAAAGTTTGTAATTAAATTTTTGTATCCATAAGAAATTTTCAATTTAATTCCTATTCGAATTTTACATTAAAAAAATCGTTAAATCATGTGTTATTATGATTATACCTCCATTATTTTCTTCAGTGAACAATCAACTCCACTAAAAGCAAATTGAAGGGAAAAGAAAAGAAAAAAATTGAAGAAAAGTGAGAGTGCCATTGCGTAGTGAGAGCACGAGTGACGAGAGTAAGAGTAAAAAAAACTTCTTTTTTTTTGAACTTAGGAGTAGCTTTTATCGTTTATGGGATGTGGTAATTTGGTCAATCATAATTTTATTTAATGCGTGTGACATTACACATGATTACGATAAGGAATATGTCAGAAAATATTCCGTTAGATTAAAAATTATAAATTCTTAAACTATAAGAATTCAATTGCAATTTCACTGAAATTATACGACTGTATAATTTTGAAAAAAAAAAAAAAAGACACACGGAAGTTCCAAATTCATGAATGTGTTTGCCACTTGGCAATGGCACGGTAGAGGCAACACGCACTAAACTAAAAGCATAGCATCAAGCTGTGGCAATAAACTGTTTGCTTTTGTCCTTAAATCATAGGGAAGTGCTATGATGCTGATTAACATATCCATCAGCATATGCTGAAATCAAATACTTTCACCACTAAATACTTTCACCACCTAAAAATTCTCCCTGAAATCAAATACTAGAATGTGAAATACTTAGCCTGAAGATAATAAAACCTGAAGATACATGACCATATATATCAGAAATTATTTCAATTAAATGAATGCAACTCCTAAACTTCATCCAATCTAGTTGTTCTTTACACACCAGAATTATTCCACATAAACTGCTTTTAAAAGCACTATGTTCAAGACCAATATAAAATATTTCGCTGATATTGAATTAATGTGGGCAACGAAACTACTTCCATGGGTTACTTAACTGGAAAACCTTTTTACATGAACTAGTTCACCCTTCCTTGCTCCGGATTCAAGCATTGCCTCTAAAACAGCAACATCTCTTGCACCTTCAATGTAAGAGAGGCGAGGCTCGGCCACTAAGTTACTCCCCTGCTGCAAAAAGAAGTAAATTAGATCAGTCGAGATCAAATATGGATGTTAAGTTGTTGGATTATATCGGGACATAATTGACGAAAAGAAGGAAATTCAATGAACATAGATAAATGAGAGGAGGAATTTGTAATTGAAATCAAAATGAGAAGGTGGAAACATCTCTAAGAAGCTTAATCAATTACCTTAAGAGTGCTTTCAGATACATCACTAATAAAAGCTTTTAATTCTTCAGTTACTCCACTGAATGGGAAAAAGGAGCTTTTGCATTGTCCATCAACACCATATAATGAAACCTATAATAGCATGAAATAAATGAAGATACCGTAACTTTCAGGTTCAAATAAATTTCATTTTTTAATAGTTCAATTAGAGAGCCAACTTTTTCAGCCAATATCGGCGAACATTTTTAAAATGATCTTGTTTATCTTAAATTCTAGACCCTAAATCATAAAGTCTTAATCATAAAACTTAAATTATACCCCTTAAATCCTAAATCCTAAAAAAAATGAGAATTTTTAGAATTAAAAAGAAAAAAATGGTTAATATTGGCTAACTAAAAGTTGGTTCACTATACTTTTTCATTGCTTATACTGTGACTGAGGTTGTTATTACCAGGTAGCCATGTTTTCCTTGGAATCCACGCTCAATTTGCAATGTCCCATTCACGCCAACAACTCGCCACAAGATCTTTAATGTGTTAAAAAACCATGAATCAGACTTACAAGATTAAACACCATGACTAATGAGGATATGGATATCTAGCATTAATAAAATTTGAGCATAGTAATATAACATAAATGATCATTTACCACATGCCTTGGGTGTTCTTGAGGAGACAACCATAACAAATACTCCTGAACAACCATTCTCCAAATGGCTAAATCAAAATTGCAAAATCATTCCCAAAATTAATATTAGATATCAAGTCAAGTTTTGCAAACTTAACTTCATGAAAGAGGCTTACAAGACAGATGATATATTATCTGGTGGAGGTAAGGACAAATCCACATGAGATGTCATAGCTGAAACTGAAACTACTTCACACCCAACAAGCTGTCGAAATACCCAATAAAAGACAAAGAATAGGAGTAAGTGTAAGTTTTATTTACCTCCAGAAAATAATATTATATAAAGCTTAAAAAGCTTGGCCTTTTCAGCATTCCTGTTAGAGAAGTAAATCTGTGAGGAATAAAACAATTGCTTTCGTCTTTATTTTTCTAGTTAGAAAGGACATTTCATCAACTTTTAGAATCATAGCCGTCATTACAAAATAAATGGTGCAAGAGTGAAACTATGATCAGTTCAATCTACAATTCAATAAAATTTCAATTAAACAAGGTATTTCTTTTCAATACTCTGGTGCTTTTGCACGAGAGAACAGAGTATTGGTAAAGACCGGTTCATAATTTGAAAATTCAGATGCAAAAGAGGACATAAAGTTTGTGCAATATAAATCTCGATGATTACCATTCTTAACCCAGCAATGTAATGCACACCCATATCGAGAATGAAACCTCCCTGTCATAAAGAATAAAAAGATGACTCCAAATATGAAAGTTTAGTAAGATATAAGAGTCGCAAGCTGTTATGTTGATATCATGAGAAGTTATTTCAAATCACCAAAATTTACTATATAGTCTAGCTATTATAGGCATTACTACCCATTAGAATTTCATGCCTGAGATCAGAATCTCAGCCATATCACTACTACACAAGTTTAATTTTAAGATATCGTATATTCTTTAATTCTTTTATTTCTTGCCAAGTAATAGAGCTTATTGAAGTGATTCAAAGCATCAATTATGTGACAAACAAAATCCGGAATTTAATGAACTTGATCACAAAACACGTACAGTGAAATTGCGCCTCCAAGAGCTTGAAAAGTAGGGGTTTGAACTGTTCATTGATCCTTCAATAATAACTTGAACACTCATCATTTTCCCAATTTCAGCAAGTAGTTTCTTGCACTGCAAACAAAATTTATGTGACTGGAAAGCTAGATTCAGAATTTCAGATCAGAAGCAGCACTCAAGAAGCATATACCTCCAGTAAGGCAGGCTCAAATCGATAATTTTCAGCCACAGACCAAATTAGTGGTCCAGGAGCATCAGCACAAATTGATTTGTAGTTATGTAATGCAGTTTCCAAATCTTTTACACCTGTATTTTCGCAAAATGGCATCATGACATGCTATGGAAGTTACTGAAATTATACAAAAACTAGAGCAAAATGCTACTTACTAGCTGCTGCTGGTTTCTCTTCATATCCGCCAAATTCGCCACCCAGTCCCAGCATAAAGTAAGTTTTAGTAAATTACACAAATAAAAATAAAATATTGACGAAACATATGATAATCAAAAGAGAAATGTAACTAACACTTTGGGCTAACAAATTGTTCTGATACTTTTAGGATTTATAATTTAATAATTCGGTAATACTACATGTACATGCATCTATCCAAATAAAACAAACTCTTATTTTTTTTTGCTATGATTCAAATTTTCTGTACTAGACTTCATCATTTATGTGCTCAAAATTTTTGTGCTAGACTTCGTGCTTGGGCCTATTAGGTGTTTTAACATATGGATGGATGCATGAATGCATTTAGACCGAGATTTATCCTAGTCCCAAGATTCTAATTGCACCACTCGTTAAGTGCACCATAGTGATCCCCTCCACTCTTCTTCATCATTTGACTTATCACGCCCAAGTGGTACACCGTACACTTTTATCAATCTCAGTAACATAATCAGTGTAACTTGATCTCAGGTACTATTTCAGTGTAAGCAACCAATTTCAGTGACTATTATGAGGTTTAATTCCAAGTCAACTAAATTAAAGAATTAAAGAGTGGCATTACCTTGAAGAACATGTTTACCAGCCTTAAGCATCTTGAGAGAAATATCAACCTGATTTTGTCCAGCCAAAACGACAGCAACGGCAGTTATGGATGAATCTCGGATAATATCATCAAGACCTTCATCTCCCCACTTACATTGAACGCCAGAGAAGTTCTTATCAGCTATTTCTACGGCAGCTCTTGCCGATTCCTGCGTGCGGCTCCAAATGGCTTTCAGTTGGAAGAGATCGGAGATCTCTGACAGTCTTGGAAGGTACTGAGTCCTCACAAAGATACCAGCTCCGATTATTGCAATCGTCGCCATTCCTATTTTCTAATTCTGCAATTTCCAAATGAGAGAGAGAGAGAGAGAGAGGCTCTTTGTGAAATTGAAGAAGAAATTGGTTGGAGGAGAGACAACGTCCATAGAGTGGTGACCTGAGACACGTTTATTTCACGTTATTATTTTTGTTTTGCTCTCTCCCATTCTTGAGATCTGGAAAGGAATAAGGATACTGTTAAAAGTTAAAACAAGTAAAACCGAAATTGTAAAGTACAGTATTTTGTTTCTAAAAACTCAACCCAACAAAATGCTAAAAAAACTACTCAACTCCCTTCATCGCCTTGTCGAAGGAAAAAAAAAAAAAAACTCCCTTCATCACCTTGTGAAAACGGGTCACGGGTACTCTATTACTTATCCGGATTCGATCCGAATAAATTATATTGGTTTAGTGTCCGATGGATAATCGAGTAAATTCAATCTAATATTGGTTCTGGAGAAGCGAAACTCGAACTAACTCTACTACCTGATTACTCCTAATATTAGTTAAACAAAAAATAAAAATAATATAAAACCAAATGTTTGTGACTTGAGGAACCCCAATGTTAAAACTTGACACTAGCCTCCTAAGTTCCTAACATTAGAACAGCGCCCTCCCACCTTCCACCCCCACCCCCACCCCCACAGCCACAACCTTGCCATTCAGGGGAAGATTAGCCTCGCCTCACTTCTTTCCCCTGACGCACGCCTGCTCAGCTTTGCCTCAACAGAATCATCGTCGTGTGTCCACTGCTTAGGCTCGCCGTCGCACCTCTGGTCAGGCTCACCGTCGCATGCAGCTCAAGTCGAGATCGTGTTCTCACAGCCCACTTCGACGCCGTGTTTCCCTATTCTCACAGCCCATGTTGCGTCGTCGTCTTCCCTCGTCTCCTGTGCCGCCAAGATCGACGTCTATGCTAGTAACATTGTTGTTTACTTTTGTTCTGATTTATGCTCTCCCGTGATCTTTTTTTCCTCTACTCTAATAGTTGTTTTGTTGTTTATTTTTGTTGTGATTTTTATGCTCTAACAAGTTAGGACTAATGTTGTTGTTGCAAGTTTATCATCAACTCCAAGTTCTTCTGAAGTGTGATCTGCCATTCTGCTGAGTTCTTGCTTTGTTCCACTGCTCCTGTGCAATTTTACTGGTCAAAAAATGTGCTAACTTACTGTTTGTTTTGAGATTTTTTTTATTTATTGAACTTTTAATGTGCCTGAGTTTCTAACTTGCTGTTTGAGATGAGTTGAGTTGCTAATTAATTTTTGTGTTGAACTTTGAATGTAAAGTTTTAATATTCTTGCTAACTTTGAATTTTGAATGTTTAATTATGAGAAATGAGTTGCTAACTTGCTATTTGAGTATTTGATTTGAGGTTTTTTTTTTAATTCTAATTCATGAATTTAATTAGTAATTGTGGTAGACACCACGGGGATAAGTCATGCCTTTTCGGTATAGGCGTATGTTAAAATTGTGGAGGTAGTGGGCATCTAGCTAGAGATTGTCAGTATAAGAGAAATGAATACATGCCACCAAGACCCCAACCAGCATTACCTAGGCCCCAACAATAGGGAACAATTTTTGCTATGACGGCTGAGAATGATAATGTAACCATTTTCGACCTCCTCATGAAAGGTATGTATTCCGCTAAAGAGGATACTCCTACCCGTACTACATAACTCATAAGCTACGTATTCATTCCTATCTTTGAATCGTGCCCGGCAGTCGAGGTTAGATTTCTTTTCATATTTTGTGAAAACGCTTCATGCGTGATTTGGTATGATTACCTATGATTGTGTTTGTTTGATTTGTTATGAACTGTGTCTTTCTTAATTGCTTTGGTATCATCTTCTCGTATGCTCACACGAAATATTTGCTCTCTTCCTTGAATTTTATGGGCAAAATTCTTCTTTTAGGAGGGTAGAATGTAAGATCCCGCTTTTAATAGAAAATAAATTCTACATAGTTTTCAGAGAGGAATTTCAAAATTTGATAGAAGAGAATATTTTTAGTTCGACAAGGTGAACCAAAAGCAAAAATAAAAAATTTCACGGTCGAGGGTTTTTTTTTGAAATGACCAAATGCCCCTGGAGAGCCGGTTTTCAGAATTTCTTGAAATTTGTCTCAAAGGATGACATTTAATCCATAATTAATATTACGGATGATAAAATGAATTTTTATTGTCATTAGAATAAATTTTACCTAAATTAGTTTAGTCGGTTTTACGGTTCGTTTTTACTGATATGTAAAAGTTAGTTTAATCGAATATAGCTGATTTTCGGTAAAATTCTCATCTAAACATCATCAAATCCTTATCAAAGCTTGGATATACTTATTTTAATATTATATTTTCTAAAAAATGATTAATTTCCTTAATTACCTTAATTACTCTTTTTATTGAACCAAACTCGGTTTAATCGAAAATTTTACTAATTTCCTTTATCTTTTTAATCTCACATTTTTTTTTACCAAAATCTCTTCTTTACTAGCCAAAACCTTGTCGCCCTTATCCCTTGGGACACCTCATAGGACACCTAAGCTCTCTAGAGTATTCAATTAACACGTGCTTAAAAAATTATCATGATTGCCTTTTTATATTTACCATTCACTAAATAAAAATTTAACACCTAAACTAACCTAAGTGCCACGGTTTCTTTACCATATTTTACCATCATTACCTCTAATATACTATGTGGCACAACACTTGTCAAGATCTTAAGAATTTGAGGTAAAAATCTAAGTAAGATATTCCTAAAATACCCTTACAGGCCATTCGGCCATTACCCTTTAAATTAACCAAGTTTTGCTTCATTTCACCTCAAGTTCACTCTCATTTATAATCTAAAATATAGTACTACAAAACTGAAGTTAAATTAGAGTAAAGAACCGTAGGCTTCTGGAAGAAAAAAAAAAAGATTTCAAAATTCCTTTGTGATCAATTTCACTTTCAACCATTATTTCTTTTCATCTTCATTCTTCAACAAAGTTAGTAATTTAAACCTCTTACTTTTCTTTTATAAGAATATGATCTTATAAAGCTTAAGTTACATTCCTTTTTCATTTCTTTTAATCATGAATACTTGTTATTATTTAAATTTGTAACTAAGTGGACTTTTGACTAAATATTTTCAAAGCTATTGCTACGGGCCGAACTGAATTACCAGCAAGATAAGATAATCTTAATTAGTTTATATATTAAAATACATAAAAAAAAGAAGTATAATTAATTAGTAAATAATTTAGTAACTTTAGTTAAAGTTTTAGTAACGTTTAGTAATTAAAAGAATGATAAGAAGGAAAAATAATATAAATTTGGTTAATTTATTAAATAACAGTAGTAAAAGAGTGTTAACATAAGTTAAAGATGGTAAAAATAGGGATTAAGTGGTAAAAAAGTGATTAAAACGAAATTTAGAACTAACTAGGGGTAAAAATGTAATTTTGGGTACTTTAAGGACAAAATTATAAAATTTGGAAATTATAGACGTATAAAAGTAACTAATAGTAAAGTTAAGGGTAAAAGTAAAATTAGAATGAATATCTTGGTATAAAAATTTAAAGTTAAAATTAATAATTTACATAAGAAGGGTAAAGTGATAAACTTTAGTAAGTAAAGTTTAAAATTGTAAAATAATAGGGATAGGGGTAAGAAGGATAAATAATAGAATATTAAGATTAATAACTATACTTTAAAAGATTAAACTTGAAAAAATTATTAAAGTTAGAAAGTTATAAAGAGGACATTTAAATTCGAAAGAAGTGTAAACTGTAACTAAGTGATAATATAACCAAGGATAAAATAGTAATTTCATTTTAAGAGAAAAATAAGCATAAGAATGACTAAGACATCATAATGCAAGGTGAGAGAATAATGAATAATGAAAGAGAATCGTACTGATAATAATAGCCATCTAATGTGAAATATGAACGGTTCGGTTGAACCAATCATGAATGAAAAACGATAATATGTTATGCTTAATGAGGAGGATGGTTTCATCCCACTTGCGCAGTGCCATTAAGATTTTGTGGGGATGGCGGTTTCGTCCCGCCCCAGTGAGGACGGTAGTTCCGTCCCGCTCACAGCTTGATGATTTCGCCCTCAGTGAGGATGTCGATGCGAACGCTCACTGATGGACTCGAAAGATGGTTTTCTTATGAGGACGACGATGCGAGACGCTCATAGAGAAAATAATTTTGAAATAGGGACGGCGTTACGTAGCGCCTATTTCGGAGATGCTGTCAGGTTCTTGGTGATAACCGACACATGAGCTCATGACCAAAACTAGGATCAGACATGCATCATAATGGTTGTCGCATTTGCGTTTGTTTGTGCTTGTGCATATCTCTGTGTATGTGATTTGTGAATCTTTGTGCCTTTTCCATGCTTCCATATTGATTGTATTCTATGACTGAACTATTGTTGAAGTCTATGGTAAAGTGAACATGAGTTTTTTGAACCTAGAGCAGATATGATAAGCTTATAAGCTAGTGAAAACAAGATGAATTATATAACTGACTGAGACGTTAGAAGCTATATGATAGGATCGAGTTACAATTAGTTTTTCCCTTAGATTCCCCTGTTGGGAACCTTAAGTTCTCACCCCTTTTCCTTCACGTTTTCTACAGGGAGAGCTGACGATATTGCAACACAACGTTAGAACTGGACTCTGTTGCAGCAAAGACAATAAGGGAGTTTGGTACACAGCTAGTTATTTTACGTGCTTCATATGTAGTATAATATGAGGTTGTTAGTAGTGGTTCCCGCTCTGTAGTATATGTTTAGAGAGATAGGGTTTTACTTCTTTCTAGATGATATACTAGCCTTTGATTCCTTGCGTGGATTACGTCGAGTTATCATATGTATTATTACTACTTATACTAAGGGTCTGTATTACTATTTGAATTATGTATTCCTATATTACTTTTGATGTTGTAATATGATGTACATTACGCATTTAATGATCTTGATAGTAAGATATATGTATATGTATTAGAACGCGAGTTAAATAATTCTTAAATCACGTACCGCACGTTTACGGAGAAGACGACAGGCTTATAAAGTAATATAATAATAAATAGTTTATAAGTAGAAGGGCATAACTATATATCTGATTATTAGCATTGGACATGACATTCTAAAAATCGGATTGTTATAAAAAACAAAGAATACATTATTATTACATGAAATAGTTATGGAAGAAAAAAAAAATTAAAACTAAACAAAAAATATTTGCTCTAAAACTTACACCCATGAATTGAAAATGAATACTACTGTATATAATATTCATGGAGATTGATATAAGAACAAATGGAGGTAATTATTAAAATTTCAGGAGGAAAGAAGAGTAATTATAATAAACAAATTTGGTTTGTCGAAAATACATATTATTCCTATAAGATAATTAATTAAAATGTACACTAATTTTCAATTTAATCATCTTATAATATAAACTAACTAGAGTGAAAGTAAAATAAATTAAAAAACTTAAAAAAGTAGAAGAATGTAGAAAGAATAATATTAGAGAAAGAGAGTAAAAAAAAAAGAGAGGAGAATATTATTCATACACCCTTTTTACAGACACCATCTTTACCTCGTATAAAAATACAATTATTATAGATGGACCACAAAAAGTGAAAAACAATTAAAACATTAATAACCATATTTTATACAGATGTCAAATTGGTGTTTATCAAAATAATGTGTGAAAAGCGAATTCGGGAAAAAGAAAAATCTCAATGAAGATGAATAAGGAAAATAATCTAATGAAGAATCATCTTCATAATACGGGATAATCTCCTTTTATAGCAATCCGATATAAAATTAAAGAATAAATAACAAATTAAAATAATTAATTATATTTGATAACTGATATGAAGTATAATAAATTTTATTATATTTGATATCTAAACAAATTAATTATTTGACATGGTTACTTATTATTGATTTTTGTAATCATTATATAATATGAATAATTTGGGTGATTAATTACTTTCCTAAACAATTATTTAAAGATAAAGTATATTGTATGTCCTCACGATTTTAAAAAGTTTTAAAATTATCCTTTTCGATAATTTTTTAAAGTCAACAGTCAGTTAAATTTTTTTTTTTTTTTTTTCAATTTTACCCTTGAAATCAACATCCGAATCACATCATCCCTCTGCCCAACACCTCCTCATTCTCTCCCACAAACTCTCCTCTTTGTAAACCCCACACCAACAACACCACCATCACCGTCTTTTTCTCTCTCTCCTTCATCAAGTGTAGCATCAATCTTTTCCTCATATGCCTCTCTCATTCACCATGCTTCGCCTCCGCATATGCTTCCTCCACCATTTGCTGCGGCTGCAATCACCTCAAGCTCTTCTCCACTTCTCGCAACCATTATCTTCTCTTCCACCACGTGCCCAGCTCGCATCTAGCTCCTCCACCATTTGTTGCCCCGCATATGCTTCCTCAACCATTCCCCGCCGCCGCAACCAACTTTGCCTCTTCCTACATTTTACTTGCCATTGTTAAGCTTGCTCTCCAACCACCTTTGTTATTTCTAAATCTGTTGTTAAAATCTATTTGTAACTGGTTGTTGTTGTTGGTATTATTGTAGTGTTGATGGTAGTGAGTTGCAAGAAATGGAGTGAGTGTTGGAAGGGCATGGTGGTGTGTGGAGAGGTGATGCCATCGGTATAATCACTGAGGAGGTGAAAGTTAAAGTTATTAAACTAATAAAGAGAAAGATTTTATATTCAAGAATCGTAAAGTCATTTAATTTGAATAATTGCGGGTAGAGATTATCTTTTTGGTAATCACTTGAACTTTGATTTATCACAGATAGAAATAGAACAATAAAGAAAGGGGTGGTAGTGGTATGGGTATTGGGTGGAGTAACAGTGAGGGTGAGGGTGAGGAGTGATGGGATAGTGGTGTGGTGGGGAGTGTAGGTGATGAAGAAGAGGTAGTAATGGGGCGGCGGTGGTGGTAATGGAGAGATAAAAGTGACGAGGAAGATGAATTAAGTGATAACAAGGGTAAAATTGGGAGAAAAGAAGTTGACTGTCAGTTGACTGTTAAAGGGTAAGGACAAGAGATAAAATTGAAACTTGTTGAAATGTTTAAGGATAAAATTGGAGTAAATTAAACGTTAAGGATATTTTTAAAATTTTTCAAAAATATCAGAAACACAAAATATATTTTACCCATTATTTAATAAATGCTGATTTGTATTTTAATTAATATAAAAGATTTTTTTCGTAAAATTTAATTAATGTTAATTTATATTTATAATTAATATAATTAATACGAAAACTCTAGTTAAAGTAGCACATTGAAAAGAGAAAGTTACCTAAAATAAATGCACATCTATAAATTGATATAATTATTATAATTAGTCAAATTAATTAATTAGTATGATTAATTGATAATTTATTATAATTGATTTGACTTAAAGAATTAAAAAATAAATTAAGAAATATTTTCAATATAGCTCAATATAATTAATAATTAAATGTTAGCAAATCTTATTTTTCTAATACATAATATTTTCTTAAATAGTAATGCTATACATCTAAATAAATAGCTCAAATAAGTCTAACCAAGCAATTTTGCCCCATTTGCGCGTGCATACACACACAACTCACCAACAAAAATCTGAAAAACGCGAAAACACGGTTCTCTGCAACTCCTCATCATTCTCTTCCTCCTTCTTCTTCTTAGTTATTGCAGCCACCATTGCCGCCACCATCGTCGTTGCCGTTGCAGACGCCACCGTCTCATTGCCGCTGCCATCATTGTCGTCATCGTCGCTATTGTCTTCTTCTTCTCCCTCTTCTCCGTCCTCTTCTTCTTCCTCTTCTTTGTCCTCTTCTTTTTCCTTCTCATCATCCTCCTCCATTGTTACATTATTGCTGTTGTTGGTGTTGTTGTTGATGATGAAAAATTGAATTGGATATGTTAAGAAAACAGAAACGGATTTTGAATTAAAAATGAATTGAATTTTCACAAAAATAGAAACGGATTTTACATGAAAACAGAAATGGATTTTATATGAAAATAGAAACGGATTTGGTGATGAACAAATGCCTGGGCGTGGTCTTGTTTACGCCTAGGCGCAACTTTGGGTCACGAAAACAAAAACAGATTTTAGATGAAAACAGAAACAGATTTTATATGAAAACAGAAACAGATTTGGTGATGAACCCACGCTTGGACGTGGTCTTGTTTACACCTAGGCATGACTTTGGGTCACAAAAACATAAACAAATTTTACATGAAAATAGAAACGAATTTTATATGAAAACAGAAACGGATTTGGTGATGAACCAACGCCTGGGCGTGGTCTAGTTTACGCCTAGGCATGACTTTGGGTCACGAAAACAGAAACGAATTTTACATGAAAACAGAAACGGATTTTATATGAAAGCAGAAACATATTTGTTTTTCTTTTCTTCTTCTTCCTCCTCCTCCTTCTATTTTTCTTTTTTTTTTCTTCTTCTTCTTCTTCCTCTTCTCTGCATTCCTCCTCATCCTCATCCCTCTCCTCTTCCTCTGTGTTTTTTTTTTCTATTCTTCTCCAATTTCAATGTTATCATCATCATCATCATCATCTTCTTCTTCTTCTTCTTCTTCTTCTTCTTCATTATCATCATCTTTTTGTTTCCTCCTCGTCCTCCTCTATTTTGTTTATCTTCTTCCTCTTCCTTCTTCCTCACTGTATTATCTTTCTTTTTCCTCGTCAATGGCATCATGATCGTCGTCGTTCTTCTCCTCATCATTGTCGTCATCGCCACTGTTATTGCCGTCGTCGCTGCTGTCACCATCGTCGTTGCTGTCACTATTGCCTTTGTCGTTGCTGTCGTCGTTGCCTTTGTCATTGTCGTCTTCTTCCCGTGCAGAGGAAAAGAAAAAAAAAGCGCTAATAAAAAAGGGAGAATGGCGCGTGGAGGAGAAAAGCTTGATTGGACTTGGTTGGTTAAAATGCTTGATTTTGTATAATTATTGTTTCTTAAATTAACTATTACTAGTTGATCTAATTAGGTGTTAATAGAACGAAGTTAATGAATGGAAGTAATTGAATTTAAATTTGTCCTACAAATTGAAACTCATCAACAACAACTTCGATAAAGTATACATATATATATATATATGTTATATGATAATTTTTCAAGCAAATCACCTACGAAGTTCAAACACAACACAAACAACATCATAAAAGGCATAAAAAACAGGTGAGAATCAGAACCAAGTAATCATCTGAGCCAATTCATTCCTAGCATTATCCTCACTATGGTCGTAGAGCCTTACATCATTCTTCATGAATACATGGACTTTTTGCTTTAAAAATAATATCGTTTATATTCTTATATAATTTTTTTTAATATAATTCAGTATGGTCCCTTCATGGGAAAACATAAGAACAAAATGTCCTAACAATAAAGTAACAAAGCAAATTAAAACATCAATACCCCGTCAAGAGTAACACTATGCAGCCTACCCCCATCAAGCCAGTATTCATTCTTGGATGTATAATTAGACATTCTGTCAGCGCCAATCTCTGTGTAAGCTCCACCGTGTTATTTCTCCTATCCGTTATGAAGTACACCTACGATCATTCCTATGAAACTTACAAAATGATTTTGTTTATATGCTTCTATAATCAAAAGATTAATAACAAAAGATAACACCGCCAACAAAGAAAAAAAAACTTCAACAATAAAACTTACACTTATTAATCCTTAAAAAAACACTACATATAACATTCGTTTTGACATTATATATAATATTCATATGAATGTACGAAAAGGTCGTTATAATTACTAAAAAGATTTGATATAGAACTCTATTAATAGTGATTGAAACATATTTATATAGAGTTAAATATTAGATTGGATCCTGAAATTTGGGGTTTTAATCAAATTGGCCCATGAAATTTGAATAACATCAAATTAGCCCTCCACTTTTGAAGTCGTGAATCTCATGGGCTCTTCCATTAGAAAATGGCTGACATGGCTGTTAAGTTCGCCATGTTGGACGCCACATGTTTCGACAGTTGCCTTATAGGATATGTAACAGTTAAATGATCTATAGCAGTTATATGTTCCGACATTCATGAACAAGAAAACACTCTATATACTTAAAAAAAATTATGAGAGAATATTTGAATCAATTCTTTACAATATGTTCCAAAGTCAACCACATCTTAAAACATGGGCAGCCATGCTATCAAAACTTCACTTGTTTCTTGAGGATTGATACTTGGACATGGTGTAAACTGGTAGCATCAACACATCACATGATACAATAAAGAGTTTTATTAGCCTTTTTTTTTTTATTTTGAAGGGGGGAAGAGATTAGTAGAATAAATTAGTAGTAATTAAATATGGCAAGCAAAAAATAATATTCTAAATCAAACCCACACCCATCAGACAATACCATGCTTTCAGCTTTGATCCTTTTGATTAGTATGTTCATGATCACTAAGTCGGCAAAGCCATGCCCTGAAGATTAATCATGAACACTGGGCCCTTTTGAATGAGGTCTTAGGGAATAGTAGAGCTACTCAGAATGCACAAAACATATAATAAATTACCATTGAAATTTCATTTTTAGGGGAGCGAAGGGGAACTATTTTGAGATTGTTTGTATTATTTTTTTGTCTAAAAAATATAATAAACAATGAGAATAAACACTAGAACAAATAGCACTAGCAATGAAAATTACAAATGAAAATTCTGATGATCATAAAAGTGAAACTGAAATGGTAATACATAAACACTAGAACAAATAACATTAACAACGAGAATAAAAAATATAATAATTCAATTACTGATACCAAAATTCGCAATATGAGGCTCAATGTTGGGTTCTTTACGGGATTGATTTTGATAACCAAGTGCACTTCTCATTTTTTATAACCAACAAATTAGCTTTCACCAGTACCATTTTTAAACATTGGGGAATTAACAGCAGTAGCAACAAGCTTGGCCATTTCTTCTGTAGTATGCCTAAAAAGTGAAGTATCCTAATTAGGACTAGCTGGCTCTTCCTTCTTTGCCATGCCAGTCATTCATTAGTTCCTAATCATGATAAGTAATGACAGAAGATTAGATAAATAATTTATTACAAGGAATGTTCAATAATTTCCCTATCACAAACAAATTTTTGATGAACCCTAACCATAAAATGTGCAAAAAAATGAATAAAATAAATTTTATTAACCAAATGAAAAATAACAGAGCACACTTAAGGGTTTTGTTTCTGTTACTCACCTCCACAAGGCAATGGCTATGCCTTGATGATTCCAATTGATCTTCCAGAACCCCCAAACTTTGAATGCCAATGCACGTCACTATGGCAACTGATTTCATCGCTCTCAGTAGCCCTCTCAGCAGAAAGAAGAAGAAGAAATGAAGAAGAAGAATAATAGCCCTCTCATTAGTCATGTCCAGCGTGGCCAACTTAATGGGCAGGTCAGTCTTTTTTTGACAGAAGTTGATGGAAGGGCCAATAAGAATCACAGTTATAAAAGTGACGGATTAATTTGATGCGAATCAAATTTTGAAGGCCAAATTGATCAAAACCTTAAATTTCAGGGGTCAAATTGATATTTAACCCTATTTATATAGCATGTATACTAATTGATTTAATTGTTTCATATCGTAATTATTAATTCTTATTACTATTTTAGTTGATGAAATAACTCACGTGTACGAAAATGGAAAATATGAATTAATATAGAAAGACATTAATAATTCATATAATA
Source organism: Stylosanthes scabra (assembly GCA_036250425.1). Lineage (NCBI taxonomy): Eukaryota > Viridiplantae > Streptophyta > Magnoliopsida > Fabales > Fabaceae > Stylosanthes > Stylosanthes scabra. Next base: position 87,920 of record JASCZI010181319.1, on the reverse strand, counting down.
ATTGATCTATTTATGTGTTAATTAAAGAGCTGCTCCTCTTGGATATAAACTCGCACTCTTAATATTGATTTTTGTTTTTTTTTTATTGTTCTCTTTTAACATAACCAAAATAAATTAATAAAAAATAGCACTCTAGATTAATGAATATAACTTGAGTTAGAATTTGATAAATGTAATGTAATGTATTGTAAGTGTAGCAAAAAATAATTACACTATAAGGTCAAATGAAATAAAATTCAGAATTTGAGTATGAAAAAACATTGTAAAATTAGAAGAAAATGGATTGGATTAATAAAAGAACGAAAAAATTCTAACATATACATTAAATAGATCAACTTTGAGAAAAATATTACATTAACATATTTATTATTCAAAACAAATTCAAGAAAATCTTAACGAAGAAGGATCTCATTAATCATCTTCTACAAAAACACTAAAAAAGAATCAAAATGTTTGTAAATAAATTAAAATAATATCCTTAAGAACCATTATTCAAAATATGCTTAGAGAAAAATAAATATAAAATAAAACTAAGGTTTGCAAAATTTAGCAAAATAGAGATAAAAAAGTAATAAAAAATTACAAAATTTATAGGATATTTCGAAAGAGATGCAAGAGAAAGAATTTCATTGCATTTTATATATATAAAAGAAAATAAGAATATGCTAAATCAAATTGATCAAATTTCATTCAAAATAAGAATGCCGTACTTGGTAGAGGAATATCAAGCATGTCTGATTTTTATATATAGAGAGAAGATGATAAGAAACAATTAAATTAACTTATGTGATATATTTTCTTGCCTTATTTATGGTTTACTAAATAATTAATATTTATTTCAATCAAATCAAATAATTGGTATAATTGACATAATGAATGTAATACTGATTTATATTTACATTTAATATGATTGATATGAATGACTTACCTAAAATAACATGTTGAAGAGAGAGGTATGCATATTAGCACCAAAATATACCACATCAGCATTTTTGGCGCCAGAAACAATTGCGTTGTATTATAATATAATGATGATAATGATTTGATAAATTTATTTTGAACTAAATAATAAGCTAATCTAATAATAGTATTTTGCCTATATATTTAAATTATTTTGATAAATTTAGTTTGAACTAAATATTGAATTCTATTTTATAATAATCAAGCATTTTACTTCGGAATAAAAAATTGATTTTAGTTATATGAGAATCTATGAAAAAAAATATATCAAAATATAATAATGATGTATTTTTTTAATTTAAATAAATAATTTTAGTAATTAAAAATAATAAAACTTTATATGATTTAATTTGAATAAGTAAATATTTAGACTTGTTACTTTAATATTATTAATAAAGAAAAATTTATTTAAATAATTTCAAATTTTAATTTAAGTGGATGTTTTAAATGCATTTAGTAAAATTCACAAATTAGTATTTTATATTGTTAAAATAATTTACTGTCGAATGTTATTATACTAATAAGGGTGTCACTTGGACACACCTTTTTACCTAAGCTATCTAATATCCAAAATTACGCTCACCTTCTATTATATATTTTTCTCATCTACACCAACACACCCACACACACAAATTTACATAACCCACACTAAACAACAACAACAACACTACTCACTCACTCAGTCACTCTTTCTCACCAAAACAACGTGTAATGAGAGAGTTTTAAAGAAAGAGAGAGTGAGTAAGTGAAAGAGTTTTAGAGAAGCGTGAGTGAAAGAGTTTGTGAGCTCAAGAGTTTGAGAGAACAGTCCCTTAAAGTGAGAGATAAAGAAGAAGAAGGAAGGAGAAGCCGCTGCCTTCATGCTACCCGCTGCCGTCGCCGGAAGTCCGAGGAGAGAGAAGAACCTATAACTCATCATGTTAAAACAAGGATAACGGATAAGCTCTTTTTGTTTAGATTTCGACGATTGATAATTATGCCAAGCTTTGAGGAATAAAAGGCAAACAAACAACAAGGAGATAAATTTGTGAAGAATCGAAGAAGTTTTAGAATTTTAGGAATTAGGTAATCTTCTTGTTAAGAAACAAATTTAATATCTCTCTCACACACAAGAAAATGACTTTGTTTTATGAAAATTTTGATAGAAAATATTTAAAATCAAAAGGTTTGGTCAAAAAACTAGCAGAAATATATTTTCAAAACTTTATTTAAGTGAAAAACAGGGCAAAGCGTCGAAGATTTTCCAAGAAGCATTGATGCTTCTGAGTTACGTAAACAAAAATTTGGATTCAGGAACTTGAAAGCATCGATGTTTTCATAGAAAAATCGATGCTTCTGCTAAAAAATTTAAATTTTCTTCATAACGGCTGGTGAAGCATCGATGCTTACTTAAAAGAATCGATGATTTCCTTTACAGTAAGGCCAAAACGGTTAGTTTTGACAAAATAGCTCCTCTCCACCAACCTATAAACGTTCCAATGCCTTGGAACCTCTATAAATAGGTGGTTTGAAGTTTTTTTATACACTTGATTAATTCTAAGCTTCCTTCTTATTATACTTTAATTCTTTATCAATTTCAAAGTATTTTAAACACTAATTTGAGAGTTATTTAAGTCTTGATTCATAGAGTTATATTTGTAATCATACACTTTTTGTTGAGAGCAACCAAATTCTATTTCTAACATTTGCAAGAGAAGAGATTTGTTCTCTTCTTATTCGAGTGATCTTAGAGTGCAATTCTCTAAGGTTGTGAGCTTTGATATATATATTATAGTCGGTAAGATAAACACTCAATGAAAAATCTTGAAGTTGAGATTACTTCAAGTGGAGTTGGTTATCGTAGATATACCGTGAGGTGATAGATTCAAGAGCTCTTGTTGTAAACGGTTTATCAAGCATCTTGAAGCTTGGTGATAGTGAAACTTCTCAATTGCGATTGGAAAAGAGACAAAGAGTGGACATAGGCAAAATGTTATGTCGAACCACTATAAATCTTGGGTATATATCTTCTTTCTTATCCTTACTCTTTTAAATTACCGTTATTTTTATTCTAACAAGTGTTTTGGAAAGTAAAAGATCCTTGTAAGTACTTAAGAAGTGGCTTAAGTCCTTGGAAAAATACTAGTACAAGTATTTGAATTATTTTAAATTCAAAGCAATTTACATTTCCACGAAAATTTTTCATTGTTATCAAATACTTAATTCACATGCTCTTGAGTATTTAGTGCTTATTGACTAACAGAACAGAAGAGAGAGATATGCCATGAGAAAGGGAAAAGAGAACTCAAGAATAGTCATTGTTCATGCTGCCGTACTCACGTTGCCGCCGTCCCAAGTTGCTGGTCCGTCACTGTCATGGTGTTATACCGTCGCGGAGCATCTGTATCATCGTCGTGCATGTTGAAAGAGAGACGGCCTAGCTTGAGAGAGAGAAGGAACACTGCTTGCTGTATGTTGTCGTTGATGTTACATACGTTGTTAATGCTCGCTAGAACGACGATCAAAACTACCGCTGCTATTCTTTGGGTATAATGTTGTGTCAAATTTGTTTTTAGATGTTTACATGTGTGATTATTTGATGGGATTTCAATAATTGTGATATTAGTTATAGAGTTTTGAAGAACAAGTTGCAAAAATATGACTATGCACAAAAATTGTAAAAGACAACAACTTAAAACAACTATAACTAATTTTAAACTTGTCGGAATTTCATGAAATCTAGTTCGTTACGAAATATAGGATGTCCAGAGTTAGGTTGTAAAATTTGAGGACTTTTGGTTGAGTATACAAATTTTGGTGAAGTTTGCAAGTTTGGTCGTTGAATATGTTTCTCTGCAGGAAATTCGAGTTAAAAAGAGTAAATTGTTTGCTTTGCTGCTTTTTGTAAAAAATGAATTTTTGAATGAAAACAATTTTACTTAAAATTTTGATGAATTTATTTTAACACTCTAAAATTTCATTATTTTCGGAGTTGATAATGAAAGGATAAGAATTTTTAAAAGTCGTTGGTCAAAGCTGGAAAATTTGGTTCTCAAGAACACTAGTAGTAACATCTCATGCTTGTAACTCCTAAGATCGACTATCTTTTGTGTTACTACCAAAGTAAAATTGTTACAATGTGAGTTAGTATTAATTCTAATCAAGTTTTGGGTTATTTTGAGTCTTGAAGTGAACGTTATGCAAATTGAAAGTTACTGAGGTTGCTAATTTCGAAAACAGGGTTAAATAGACTTTTATCCGGCCTTCAAAGGTTATAACTATCACCTCAAGGAAGCTATTTATGTGAAACTGATTGGAATTGAAAGAATAGTATGTCTATTTGAGTCTCACTAATTTTGGTTTGTAAATGAGTTGATTTAGCTTTTTAGTAGATTTTCAAAGAAAAGTGTGGCTCGCTATTTTGCTGTCAGAAATGAGGTAGGACAACCTTGTTATAAAATATTATAAAATCCATTTCAACTCAAAATTCAATGCGACCAAAATTTAGTGAAATATGGACATGTTTATTGTCGTAGTATAAAGTTTTAGGTAGTTTCGATCATCGTAGAATTTTTTGCGGATTTTCAAGTGAATGATGTTTCTCAAAAAGGTTTTATGACATGATTTTCAACACTTTACATCACTTTGAAAATTTGTAAGAAATTTTACAGGACTCTGTACAAGCTGTAACCATATCCAAAATGAAGCTTAGTGTCCCTAAATTTCATTCATATAAGTTGTTATAGAGTACGCAATCGTTACACGTCGTTTACAGTTCTTGTAAGAGAGTAAGGTTATGCTGCAGAGAAATAGAGTCAGTCCCGGTTTTTCTTTTTTTTTTTTACAGATTTTTTGTGGTCGAAAAATTATGATTTTTGATTCGTCATACTACAATAAATATCGTCTAAGAGAACGGCTAAAAACCATTGCTTTAAATGGAAAACCCGTTCCTAAATGTTTTCGGCAACGATTTTTCAACTATTGAATATGCGGTTGTTACCATTGAAAATAGGCAACGATTTTATATCTAAAGCAACAGCTCTAAATAAAATTGTTGGCTCTTTTAGAACAAAGAACGATTTTAGAGTAATTTTGAGAGAATGGTTTATTCCGTTGTCTATATATTTGCAACGGTTTACAACCATAATTTAGCAGGTAACGATTTTACAACATTTCATGATATTTTTAAATTTGAACAAATATTTTGACATCATGGCGTTTTTATTCATGCTTTGGAGAACGATTTTCACACCATTGTGTAATGTTATATTGACAACATTTTTTGGTTCCATTGCCATTTATATAGGTACTTTCGATAATGGTTTAATGCCATTGCTTTTGTGTTGCAACTTTTTAGAACAATTTTGTTGTAATGGTTTTCTCATGTTGTATTAAAATTATTTTTGAAATTATTTTTTATAATTTAGTGCCAAAATGAATAACCTTAACTATATTTTAATCAAATTACAAATCAAAACTAATAAACCATATTTGTTAATAGTTTGCCATGTCAAATAAATTACACTATTTTAAAATACCATAAAGCTAGTGAAGTGACAAATAGGTTCATCATAATTTGCTCAACTTGGTGACTTTTACTCTAGGTATTTGATATTGATGAGGATGTTTTTGATGATAAATTTCATACTTAAAAGGATGCCCTCATCAATACTTTTTCATATATTTGCTAGTGATTGACCATGTTTTCTACCTTTTGCTAGAAAATGCTCATAAATGTTTATATGTTGAATTAGCCTTCAAAATGCATATAAATTGCTAAATCTTCTCCCCCTTGGTGCAATAATATTTTTGCTAGTATATTTCAGATTTATAGGGGTTGAGAAAAGCATGAAAAAGGCTAAGAAGAACATTGGAAGTAAGAATGGTTTAGATAAAGCATGCAAAAGCGGAGATTTCACAAAAGAAGCAAGAATGCGAAGCAGAGAAACGTAGCTATAGTCATCGGATTGGAGCAAACTTGGACTCTTTGGAAAGATGAACTCAAAGTCTACAACGTTCATGTTGAAGACTTCTTCCGGTTCTACGCAGTTCTATGACGAATTTGCATCCGAAGATCAGTGCGCAGAATTCTCCTAATGATGTCAATCCTGACCTTCTGTCACTAATTTAGTCATAACTTGAGCTACATAGGTCCAAATGACTTGGTTACAACCCCATTGGAAAGCTAACATCAGAGCTTCGCCACGATGTATAATAGTTCATATGAGAATCTGCGTTGACCGCGCGCCCCAAATGGCGCGGCCGCGCCACCCTTTGCTTAATGACGAAGTTTACGTCGAGGGCACGGGCGCGCTATAGACATGGCGCGGGTGCGCCATTGCGTGCTGTGCACTCAATTTGAAGGCTAAAAAGGGAATTTCAAGCCAAGTTGATGCCTATAAATAGAGGGATGCTACCACAACTCATTACCACCATTTTGAGACCCTTTTTGGGTGCTCATTTAGCCTATAATAGTTTTAGAATAGTTTTTGGAAGATTTTGGGAAGAGTTCTCCATCTCTCTCATTTTCTCTCCTTTAGTTCATAGTTTCTCTTCATTGTTCTTCATCTCTAGGAACCCCATCACCAACCAAACTTTTATTTTACTACTTGTTTTGTGATTGATTTGTGGATATTTTGTTCTTGTGTTAATAAATCTCTAGTTTCTTCATCTTATTTCTCATCTTTATAGCTTTCTTAATTGCTAAGTTTATGCTCTTTCTTTATTTTATTTTATGATCTATTGTCTCTTTATGTTTCTAGTAGTTATAGCTGTTGATTCTCTTGCCTTTCTACTCTCTTGATCATGTTGCTTGTTTAATTTCATAGTTATAATCATGCTTTTACTTCATGCCCACCAAGTGTTTGATAAAATGCTTGGTTTAGTTTTAGAATAGTTTCTTGTGATTTGGTCATGGGTTGAGGTGTGGATGATCCTAGCTACTAATCCCTAAGGAAAGGATGGGTTAATCCTTGGGTTAAAACCGTTCTGTTGACGCCAGGTTATAGCTAGTGAGAGTGAGTCCTTAATGAGGTGAACATGGAGGTTTTATCCATGTTCCAAAGACCTAGGTCCGTTGCACTAGAGTGTGAGAAGCCTGGGACTTACGGAACGAGGTTAATCTACCCACTCGACCGTTGAGTAGAGTGTGGCTTCGCGGGTTACGTGACAACCATCCATACTTGGGATTAGTGGTGTTCATGGGGACACACATTACCTCGATCCAAGACCAAGCACCCATTTTTATCAGTTTTCTCTCAAATCTCTCTTTTGCTCTCTATTCACACACACAAAATTGTAACCCCCGATTTCTTGACAACCAAATTCGGCCCATGCGTTAACTCGTTGGGAGAACGACCCGAGTCCCGTACTCGGTAATTTTTACGTGGTTGCAAGCTCTTGTGACAGCTTGTTGTTGATAAGAACGTCCTTCGCTCGTATACATAATCTATTTGGGTTCCTCTACAACGATTTCTTCCTATTTTCAAGAGAAAGGGAACTCCGAATTAACCTTGTTTACGACGCCTAGGACGACTCTCATCAAATGGCGCCGTTGCCAGGGAGTTAAACATGTGCGTCCGATTTTGGTTGTTTGTAAATATGTTAATATTGTAAATAGTCTTTTTACTTCATTTTTAGAGTAGTTATTTTCTTTGTTGTTCTATCTGCTGTTGGGCGTTTTTTGAGTGGAATAGGGAATGTCACTATTCAAAAATGTTCACCAAGTCTTGAGTAAACAAGTAATGGAGGAAACCTACTCATATGATTAAGGATACACTCCAGGGAATCTTACACCATACCAACCCCATGATCTTGGGTACAACACATACCAATCCAATGGATTTGGTGATGCATATTATGGATATGAAGATCCTTTACCTCCATACCCACCTTCTCAAAATGAAATAGATAAACTCTTCGAAGCCTTGGCACAAGAAAGAAATGAAATCCGGGAAGTACAAAGGAAGATAGAAATCCAGCTGGATTTGTTGATAAAGTTGGCAACTCTTGTCATCGAACATCTCAACAACTCTTCAAACATATCTCAACCCTCAAACTCCGAAAACCTCCCCTCTCAACCACTGTCGAATCCATGGGGACACATTGGTACTTTGTTCCTATGTACTAACCAAGAAAGAAGGAAGGATGTGCTAAATGAAGAGGATGTTGAAAGTTTGCATGAGAGTCTAGAAGCGGTTGAAGAGGGAAATGAAGTGCAAGTGGTGGAAGATGTTGATCAAAAGGTGGAGTACAATTGTAAAGAGCCAAAGGGGATGGAGATTGTTCACTCCATTTCATCCGAAGTGAACCCTTCCAAGCAACCATCCGAATTACAATTTGAGTGGGTGAATCTCCCTAACTTGAATTTCATTGGCCCACAACACTATGCCTTGTTAAAGACGAATGATCAACTTGGAGCTCTAGATGGGCTTTTGAACAAAAAGGAAAAGGAGTCCTTGGAGTTGAATGCATCAAAGTTCATTACTTGTGGGAAATCAGAATTCAACGCCCATAGTGAACATCTTCACAAGCTTCACAACAATAGAGCCAAGGTTGGAACATTGAGTATGAAGAAGCATTTGAGACCTTGGCAACTCCAAGAAAAGCTTGTAGATTCACATAGAAAGGGGTGGAGAAACCATGTTTGGGATCCCGGAAAGAGCTACAAGAGCCATCACTTTAGGGGAGTCATTACTTGCGTTGGCGCTTTTAGGGACTTGTTGAATGTGAATTGGAATCCCATGGGAAACACAAAATTCAAGCAATGGTGGAGATTCAAGGATGAGTTCAAACATAAGCCACCATGACAAGAGCTTCCCAACAATGTCCAACTTGAAGGACAATTAACAAAAGTGCTAGGTGGGAGACACCCCACCATGGTAACACCTTCCAATCTTCTCTCTTTTCATTGTGTTTTTGTTAGTTTGATTTTTTGTTTGGTAGAAGATGTGTTTAGAAAAGGTGAGGACATCAATTATAATGATTGTACATAGCCATCACCCACCAAAAAAATAAGAAAATGGGAAAAACAAAGAAAAAGAGGAAAAACAGGGCATTGGTGCGGCCGCCCCTCCTGGTGGCGCGGCCGCACGATCTGAAAATGTCATTTTCTTAGTTACTGGAGCTACCGCGCCGCCGCGCCCCTCCTATGGCGCGCCTGTACGCCTCGCGCAACCGCACGATGACTTTGGCGTGCCCACGCGTTGAGCTTGGCCACATTCGGCCGAAGCTACCAAGTAGCATAACGCGTTCGCGCTCTCCTCTTGGCGCGTCCGCACGGCCCACGCGCCCGCACGATGGCCTTGGTGCGTCCGCGCGGTAACACGAGTTACTCTCAGACGTAACTCTGCAATTAGGGCGCGCCCGCGCGCCTTAGGTCGTGCGTCTGCGCGACCTCGACTGCTGCACACAAAAGAGTGTTTTCAAACACTCTTCCTCATAACTCTCTCTCACAACACCAATTCACACCCATTTCCCAATCCCATTGGATTGTGTGAACATCGCTCACTACTCATTGACTAGTGAGTTCTTCTTCCCCCATTCTTGTAGATAGTTAGTTTAGTTTCTTAGGATTAGAAATTGTTAGAATCTTGATGGTTGTTGTGCTTATTTGCATGAGATTGGGATTAGAACAATTGGTTAATCATTAAAACCATGTTTTTCAAAAATTGCACACCAAGTTTTTGATAAAAATCCTCAATGGAATTTTAATTTCGTTTTTTATCCAATCTTTGCCTAAATTGAATTGTTTTACTATGGCTATGTTTTTGCACTTAAATGGGATCGAAACCGAGTTAATTTAACCATTGAAAGCTTGATACATTGTTAGTATGTATGAGGTTGTCATGATTTGTGCTAGAGCTTAGTGATATTCATTCAACAATGTGTTAAGTGGTGCTTGATTTTATTGCTCAATAATCATTGATATGCATGCTTGGGCACCATGTATGATATGATATTATTAATTCCATTGCACCATGATTGGTCAATCCTATAATCTCATACCTTGTTTGGCTCATTTGTTGGATTTCTCTATCTTTCAGATGGCGATAACAAGGAGCTAATAGTGATGCTGAGCACACCAAGGATTGGACCTCTTTCCAGCTATACACTTGTGCACAAAGGACCATGCCATATTCAAGTGTGGGGAGAACTAATGCCAAGGACAACAATTCGAGTCTATTCTAAATTTTGTTAAACAATTTCTTTGCTTTCCTAGTTAGCTATTAGATAATTGTTAGTTAACTGTTAGTTGATAGTTGGTGGTTGAATTTGCTATGGATGATGAGTATCTTCAAACAGGTTTTCTGATTTTTGTGCCCACTTTTTGGGACCCCCATCGTCATATCTTTTGAAAAATTTCTTTGAAGCTTGTCCTTTGCATACACATAATAAAATGCTCCTAATCATAGAAAAGAGTTCAAGAACACACAGCCTTGAGAGTTTTGAGCTTAAAAGGGGTGGTCTCACATTTCAAAGACCACCAAATTTCCTTCTTGTGTGTTTACTCCTTTTCTATGATTGTAATTTGCGAATTAATTAATTTTATATGTCCATCATTGTATGTATATTATGTATCCGTATGATTGAGGCATTTGTTTCTAATTAGCTCACTTACCAAATGGCTTAACCCTTGAACATCACCCTTGTGAACCCACTTTGAGCCTTTTTAATCCCTTTCTTGTTCTAACTAACTCAATACAAGCCGACAAGTGAAAAACCATGATTGTCCCTTCGGATCTTTGGTGGATTGAGGATTTAGTGGTGAGTCACTTTATGAGAGAGGAAAAAGAAGAGGAGTCAAGGCAAAGAAACATATTGAGAGAGGGTGATATGCAAAAATTGGTTTTTGGGAAAAATAGAAAAATCTTGAGGCATTTGGGGAGTGCATGTGTGCATCAAAACAAATTCCATATGCATATGCATTTGCACAAGCTCACAAATGAAAACGGGTGGCAAGAAAATAAAAAGAATTAAAAAGGAAAGAAAACAAAAAGAAACAAAGAAAAACCGAAAAGAAAGAAAAATAATAATATTCTTGTCACCCCAAAGTAGCAAAAAGAAGGTTACTCAGTAAGCAAGTGCATATATCCTAACCATATATTTAGAAAATACATTCATGTACTACGAAAAAATAATGAGAAAGTGAGTTGTAGATAACGATGAGTCGAGTGAGGAATAAAAGAGAGCTAGGTGTCCTCCGTTGAGCAAAGATGCACAATTTGAGCTCACTTAGCCAGATATAAATCCTACCTTCACCTTGGCCATGTTACAACCTTGGAAAGCCCTCATGACGATACATATATACATGCATATGGTGTTGATTGTTAAATGAAGATTAATTCACGAAAAGCAAGAATAGGAAGGAGCCGAGAGTCTTTAACCCTATAAACTTGAGCGAATAGAGTGCATAAACGACCGGTAAGGGTTCTAGGCTAAATTATATGATTTAGGACATTTCTTGTGGTGCAAGACAAGCTTAATCTTCATGAACTTAACTGCTTTTTGGGGGGTAGCATACGCTGAAATGCTTTTTGGGGGGTAGCATAGTGCTTGAATGTGTTTTGAAAGATTTATGAAATTCCCTTTTCTCCCGCTTTTGGTTTCATTCACTTGAACATGAGGACATGCTCGATTTTAAGTGTGGGGTATTCGATGAGGAGGTTTTTGATGATAAATTTCATACTTAAAAGGATGCCTGACGCGCCCGCTCGGGGCGGGGACTTTCGTCGTTGTAGTTTTGAAAGTCCCTTATCCCTTGCGGACGGCGTCTGGAACGTTTTAAAAAGGTGTCACAGGGTGCAACCAAAATACCGAGTAGGACTCGGGTCGTTCTGCTCAGGAAGCGAAACGGAAAGTCTGTTTTCGATTGGGGTTGGTTGCAGTTGAGATTGGTTGAAAGTAGTTCGCAGGTTGAAAGCAATTAAAAGCAGTAAATAAGCAGTTAAAAGGCAGTAAATAGGTTGATAATAAAGGGAGTATCCCAGCTATGAGTTGAAATACGGTGCATCACTGTCATTGCTGTTGTGTCCTAGATTGATTAGACACCCTCTAAGAGGAACCTCCGCTATATCCGATACCAACTAGCTGTGTGGCAAACGAACCCACAGTTCCAGGTTCAACTCACATTTGGAGCAGGTGTTGCTTGGAGTTCGTGTCTCAGCTCCCGGCTCCCAAGAGTTACACGCTGTCACCGGTACAATCCTGCTGTCACCAGGACCTCTTGCGCGTTAGCGAAATATGGAGCCTCTGATCTATGTCCAGAGCTGACAAACTCTATAGGATCCCCGCTGTCAT
>JASCZI010181318.1:121430-135211 GCA_036250425.1 Stylosanthes scabra | reverse complement strand
TGGCGTTTGCTGACATGATGAGGAAGAAAATAGCTATGCCAGCACACTTGATGTATGATGGCCGTGATGACAACCTGTTTGAAAACTATTCTGCCGTCGCTCAGCGTATCGGAGTCTACACTGCCAAGGACTATGCTGATATCCTCGAATTTCTTGTGGGGCGGTGGAAGGTGGCAGACCTAACCGGACTCTCTGGCGAGGGAAGGAAGGCCCAGGAATATGTTTGTGGGCTACCACCAAGAATCCGAAGGCTGGAGGAGAGAGCTCAAGGAAGAGCCAAGGAATCCCCAAGACTTAAATTCAGTTGGATTTATGATAGGGAAGTACAACTCTAAACGCATCAAAAGGAGAAAGATGATGATATGAATCCTTATGCAATATCCTATTCTGGGAAAATGTTGAATAGTGAAGAAAATTCAGTTTGTCATTTCCTTTTTTTTTTTTTTCCTTTTTTGGTTTTCCTACTTTATAATGTCTGATTTGTAAGGTGAAAGTGAAACTGTTGTTAAATGGTTAACTGGTTAAGGCTTTAAGCAGTTTAGGATCTGTAGCAATTAGAAACGCTGTGTTTTTTCTTCTCTGGTGTCCCTTTTTTTTTCCTTTGTAGTAGAAGTGGTATTGTTGTCCCAGTATAAAAGAAGCAAACGTTTGTCTTTGGCAATTTTGATTATAAAGAAAAATCTTAGCGTGTTTGGCAATTTTTGAAATTTGATTTTGATCAAAACTAAGTTTAGGTTAAGTTAAGGTGGCGTACCCTTGAAGTGTTTCCATCCCCTTAATTTTTCTTCAATTGCATTGTTTTCATCAAGGTGGTGCGACTATGCAAGTGCATGTGTTATGCTATGTTTGCATGTGGTCCCATGATTTTACTATTTCTTGTTGGATCAAGTACTCAAAAAAAAAGTACTCAAGTCTTACTTACTTTATTAGTGTTTTCACTGTTTTGTAAGTTGTGCAACATCACCTCAGCCGTCGGATTCAATTATTATTAGTTTGGAGATTTCCATTTTCAAAGATATTAGCAAGTGTCCCATGCGTTGTGCGGATAACATAGCATAATTACCGCGTCATGAATAAGCTTTGTCGCAACATTAAATCCACACGTTACGTGGATAACATAGGATAACATAGCATAATTACCGCGTCATGAATAAGCTTTGTCGCAACATTAAATCCACACGTTACGTGGATAACATAGCATAATTACCGCATTACCGCGTTATGAATAAGTCATCTTTGTCATAACATTAAATTTTATATTAATTACAGGCGTTTTTCTTTAATCTTTTCTTTGTGACTAATAATTACTGTTGAAAATAACTTTAGGTATAGCATTGTTAATGGCAACAACATTAGGAAATAATCCTCCTTATCTACAGTTTTTTTTAGGTATTGTCCTATCTACAATTATTACTTAATAAGTTGTTTATATAAATCATGTTAGTATTTTTTTTCTTTTTTTTTTATATTGGTATTGTCTCAGTATGTTTATTTTTCCTCGTAAAATGATATTATATAATTCTATTAGTTATGAGACATGTATATTATATACAAAGCTAACAAAAGCTTATATGTACATGTCGGAAAAAAAAACTCAACATGTTTTGTTTTTATTTTCTTGTTCTTGTATCTTGGCTTTGTTTTGTTTAGATATTGGATGGTCAACTCTGAAGTCATTTTTGTAAAAAAGTTTTCTTTAAAATACAAAATGCATCCACAAACAATAAACATTGTCATTTTATCTTCAACGGTTGGACTAAAAAATCCAAAGCAATTAAAAAAAAATGAATGCAATCCATATGTTAAATGTTATTTGCATAAATCGTTAATGATAATTGACAGAAGTTCTTTATATATATATATATATACAACTTTAATTATCATTAATAATATAAACTCTGATTTTTTATAAATATTATCCTGACTTATACATAATCTAATACATCATAAAATATGTTGGTGAGATGATCTATATTAATTTAACGTGAATATCAATCAAATAGGTGAGATTTTTTTTATGAAAACATAAAAATATCTTTTAGTGAGGATAGATACTTTGATTAAATTTTGACCGTTGATTTGTTTTATTAAAATCTAATGTATAATCAATAGTATGATTATAAGAAAGATAAATTTTTAAATATGACAATTATCCTTACCAAAAGACACTTAATTATTTTTATAGTAAAATTTTTCATCGAATTATGTTTAACCCTATAGTATAACTTCAAGCTACATGTTTAAAAACATGGCTCAAAGTAGGAACACACTACTTTGTTCGTTGGGATTTTTACACAAAATAAAGTTGTATACTAAGATAATTTATACATATAATGTTCCCATTGAGACATTGACTCATGTTCTTCTGATAAGAGTGCATCATATAATGTAACAATTTGTCACGTAGAATTTTTCTAGTAAGTGCCTCGCGAACACGCAGGTAATACAACTTAATTACATTAAATAATTCAGCAAGTAAATTTTGCGATTAAACGCTATAAATGACAAATCAACAATCAACAAACTATATAATGTTATTGTCATGAACAAACTTGTGCACATTTATATTACCGAACGGATATAATTTTTAACATAAAAACCTTACTCACTATTATTATGAAATCAGTAACTACATAATTTTACTATCATGAATTAACATTATTTTTACTGTCCCTAATAAATTATATTAAAATACTTATATTATTAATACAACTTCACATATTACAATTGGAATTGCAATAAATATTTTAAAACTAAATTAAAATATTTTCTATTTGAACCTAATAAAACCATAGTAGCAATTCATGTAGTTATTGAATGTGAATTTCTACTAACAATGAAAACATCTACAATATTTTATTGACTTGACACATATTTAAACTCAATATGTAGAAAAATTAGAATCTCAAATGGATAAAAATTCACCATCATTAGCTGCTCTTCGATTCTTGCATTCAAGTTTCGCGTTTAGCCACCATAAAACCTAAACTACAAAACCAAAACCCCATGCCCCATGGTGTAAACCTGATCATAAGCTCTAATCCGAAAATTTTATATCATAAATCGTAAATCATATGTTCTAAAAGACCCTGAACTTTAAACCCTAAGTCCTAATCCTCCTCATCCCTCAATTGATAGGACTTAAATCTCAAATTTAAAACCTTAAATCCTAAATCTTAAACCCTTAGATCCCTTAAACCCTAAAGTATAAACCCTCGAAGTTAATTACCTAAACGTTAAATGTAAACTCGAAATTCTAAATGCTATACCCTAAATTCAAAACCCTAAAATCTAAATGTTAACCCTGATGATGAAAATAAAAAATTGAAAACCTAAACCTTAAACTCTAATTAAAAAAAAAACACAAAGCCCCAATTCTTAAACACTAATTATAGTTGTAAACCTTGAATAATATATCCTGATTCGAGAAATTCTATAAACCCTTAATTTTAAATTCTAAACCCTAAACCCAAAAGCCCTAAAATATAAACCATAAACTCTAAACTTGAAACTAAAATACCCAAAACATAAACCTCAGTCATAATGCAAAAAAAAAAAAAAAACTGAATATTTAAACAATAACTATAATTTGTAAACCTTAAACTCGGAAATCCTAAAATTTAAACATTAAATTAAAAACTCAAAGCTCCAAATTTATAAACCTCACATTTCACCATTTTCTATAGAGAACACTTAATTTCAAGTAAATAATTTTGGCTAAATTTATAAACATTAAATAATTCGATTAACTTGAGAAAAATGTCTGATTAAATAGGATATCTCACGGGCTAATATAAATTTCCTAACTCAATTGATTTTTTTTTAAAAATCTTTTCAAAAAAGATTTTAACATAGTGGGGTCTAATATTTAATTATATTTGAAGTTAATTTTTTAAATATCATTTTTGTCCAATTTTTTTTAGCATCTAAAATTAGAGTTTAATTTTTCCGAAAATAAATAAAAAACAGGTTAACCCGTTTACTCCATCGAGTTGGTTATTAACAATCTATGTTGACAAATTATATCTAATAAATAAAGTGGACTTAAACTGCATGCCTAAATTAAATGGGTCGACAAACCTATTCGATTGACAGATTTAATTATGTGATTTAAATTAAATGATTACACAACATATTATTATTAACATATTCCTGTACAAAAAGCGTATAAATAGTTTTTTAAAAAAAAATAACAAAACACATCATTTTAAATTAACATTAATAATAATATTAATTACGCAAAATATTAGAATTGTATTTATAGTTTAATTGAAATATTGTATTATTAGAATAAAGTATTGCAAGATTTGATATTAATATATTAATAAAAATGATATAAAAAATAAAAATTATAATAACAGATTGTAATGATTGATATTAATTTATTAATTATATTGATTAATTTAATGAACAACATTTAAGTTAATTTTTTAATTGATTTTATTGAATTAATTAATAAATATAAATCAGGAAACATCCTCAGAAGTGTGTCATGTCAGCGCTTCATTATTAAGTACAGAAATCTAATTTTAATTATTATATAATATATAGTCCCAAGAAGTGGAAAAGATGACAATCGGGATAATCAATTTTGAAACCAATAGCAGTTTGGAAGAGGTACCAAGACTTAATCTTTTTATTTTGAAACTTTTATTTGTTTCTAATTAAATTAGTATTCAACACTTCGTTTTAAACATTTACATCTACCATGATAAAGAATTCAATTGTTTCTTATACAACAAAGATGATATAATAATGTCATGGGAAAATCTTACTGAAAATAATTAATTATTTAAGCTACTCATGTGTCAATAGGACTTGTTATCTAAATTCAGAACATCTAGGCCCCTCCTCTGCCCTAGGCCTCCACTCATACTCATGTATCATTTGTAAGCACCGATTTTTATAGCTCTATAGGGAAGAATGAAATTTAAACTTTCAAATAGGCCTCTATCACATTTGAAATTTGCTTTAGATTCCAATTTGCTTCAAAATATTATGATCTTATTATGCTACAAATTCTTTATATTTTTACTTGTTTTGAAAGTATAATTGATGATATTACAAACCAATTTGATTCAAATCAATGCGCTTCAATATATTATGATCTTCACATTCTAAGTTTTATTCGGTAAGGTTATGCTGATTGAAAATATTATAGTTAGTTTTGCTTTTGCAATATCCTGTAGGGATGCAAATCAAAGGAAATTAAATAATATGCGACACTCGTAGCACATAGAATGAATGCTGCCCCATCCCCCAAGACCTACTCAGTTATGAAAGAAGAATGATATTACTATTGGTTGCATCTCTCTTCTTCATATAGTCCTTTCCATCTTGGTAATTTGCATTTTCCAGACATATTATTTATGTATCAACACTTGAATATTGATTTATCTTAATAAATATATTCATATAAGAACTTCAATTCACGCATTTCCTTAATAATCAGCTATGCTTTTCTACATGGAAGCTTTAAAACTATTAAAACACCAAGAATGCAAAGTTTAAAGAAAGCAAATATGGAAGACAATAGATATATTTTTGTTTGTCAACTTTCTCTTCCCAAAAGCAAATTTCAACAGTTCTTTTAGCATTACATATGTTGATGATGAATATGTAATATTTGTCAAGCAATTTATATTTGAAATTATAAGTTATAATCCATATTTCTAATGTTGTCTTTGTTAATGATAACTGCAGTTCTTCTCAGGTTAAGCATTTGGGGTACTTGATAATATATCAGGTTTTTATGTACATTCTTACTAATTAATGTGAGTTCCTTTCACTTGCTCTCTATTCAACTTCAAAACAATTATTCTGATTATTAAACATTCTTAGAGAGAAAAAGAAATGTAAACTTAGGTATTGCACGTGTAAAATATCATATGATTGTGTATTAATTTTTTTCATTGTACCTGGTGGTGGCTGGTGAACCTTTTTGTTGACACTACCCAAGCCATAGATAATACATAAATCTCTCTCCCACTCCCACGAACAACCTGGAAAATAAAATACAAAAAAAAGTAAGAGTAGTCATGAACACTATTTTTCTTAATTGGCAGCACTTATGCAAGGAGTTAAAATAAGAAGCATTTTTTCGAAGTGTGGTGCTAAACTATTAATGTTATCTTCCAAACCTTTAGCATAGGGAACAATTAATATTACTCTAAGAAGTGGGGTGATGCTATTCTAGCTTCTGGTTGTGTTTTGTTTGTTTATTTCAAGCTCTTAGCTTTTAAGTTTTGCTTTTTGTGATTGCATTGTCTGGTGTAGTTTGGCTTTGTTGTTAAGCTGGGTATGCTTGATTGTGTTTCTGATTTGAGTTGGCTTATTGTGTATTCCTGAGATGCATGCTTTCTGTTTGCTTGTGCTCTCTTGATGGAACTTTGTGGGGTTTTGAAACTTCAGGAAATAGTAATCTGCATGGTAGAAACTTGAGATAGAACTAAGAAACATATATTTATGTCACCTTTTGCATAAATTTAAAAAACTAAGAAATTTAAATCAGAATAAAAGAGAAGAATGTAGGTAAGAGAGTTGAAAGAAACCTTAATTTTCCACATCTTGAATGCAGATAGAACTTTGCTTATTCCCTTCCATTGAAGGATGCCAGAAATATGGAGAAACCTAGCAATAAATGGGAAAAATGAGTTAGAAAAATTGGAAGAGGTAAAATAATGAGAGATCAACCTCTATTCTATATATATATATATATATATATATATATATATATATAGCAGATAACAGTTTTTATTTAAAACTAAATCTATTAAATATATACATGTAAGGAAGATAACAGTTCTGTTAAATTCTAATAAATGACTTATTTGTTGGCTCCCTTCAATAAGGTCAGAAGACATGAACAACAAAGCAGCAAGCAGCGAGAAGCCAAGAACTGTGTGAGACAGCAGAGGACAATGGTGAGTAGGTAACACTTGGAACACAACGATTGGAAGAACATGATGAAGAAAATAGTGAAATATGAGATGGTTGAGAGAGGAGAAATGGAAGCTACTTGCTGGAAGATGAGGTAGTGGCTTTTGTTAGGAGAAAAGAGGCAGTATGAGATAAAAAACACTTTTTAATATCCCTTCATGATGCGTATATAGCATCTATAACAGTCTTGAAAACATGAATCTAAAAGCTACAAATGTTAGATAAAAGCACTTTTTAACATCCCTTCATGATGCATAAAGCCAGATGACATACATGCTCATCACTCATGAGTAACATACATGCTGGTGAGAATTGGGACTCGTGGATAGGGTCCTTGCTCAAATTATCTAAAGTTTTTATTTTAATAGATGGTAAAGGAGGTGATCGATTTACTCGTTATTAGAGATCTGTTTTGTATATGCAACAATTTATCGAGATATAATCTGTGATGACGGATTACTTGTTTATTTGTCGAGTTAGGGATATCATGAGAAATAATTAGATAATGAAAAATTTTGAAATAGAGTTATATGTTATGTTAAAGGAAAAGAAAATATCAAGGAAATTCTGAGTAAATTAGAAAATGATATTCAAGTAAATTTCTGAATTTTTTTTTTATTTTTTTTTTTATCGAGCACTATGTATTTTTTTCCTCTCAAGAACCTATAAATTCATTATAAAGTTTTTTCAAAAAGAACTTATGTTTCTATTATTGAAAGGTGAATTATATATGCAAATATCTATTATCTATCCATTAATATATTATAAGAATCTTACGCTAGCCTATTTGACTGACACGTGGATGTCTATTATTGTGTCAAGTGGTGCATCGATAATATGCCAAGTGTCTATTGTTATTGCTTCAATCAATCAAGAAAGTTTCTTAAAATGTGTAAGATTAATTTTAAATAATTAATTTTAAATAGTTTTCTTGATTGGGTAATATTTTAAAAACTTTCCGAAATTATTTTAGAATGTTAATTACGGTTTTAAAATCTTCTATATTTAAAATATGATATTTGAAATTAAAAATGAAATAAGTACCTTTCAAAATTAAAGTTGTTGATGGTATTGATAATATTTAAAATTAAAAATCAAATAAGGACCTTCCAAAAATAAATTATATCAAGCAATAATTTGATTTGATGGCGGCGGCAATAACGACGGTGACGTTTGCAGCGACGACAACGATGATGGTGGCAGTGGTAGCTGCAATAACTGAGAAGAAAAAAGAGGAAGAGGAAGACGAGGAGCTGTGTTGCAGAGAGAATCGCCTTTTCGTGTTTTTCAGTTTTTTGTGGGTGAGTGTTCTGCGTGTATGCACGCGCTTGGGTGAGAGTGGGGCAAAATTGCTTGGGTTGACTTGGTTGGGTAATTTGCTTGAATATGTAGCATGATTGTTTGAATAATTAGTTTTAAATGGTTTTCTTGATTGCATAATATTTTAAAGACCTTCCCAAATTAAATTTGGATTTAAATTACAACTTTAAAAACTTCTATATTTAGAGAAAGATGTTTGGAATTAAAAATCAAATAAGTACCTTCCAAAATTAAATTCGCATTATTCTTGCTTAAATTAATTAAAGTGTTTCTTGAAATATGTAAGGTCAATTTGAATCGTTAATTTTAAATGATTTTCTTGAAGAATGAGTAATATTTAAAGACCTTCCCAAATTAAAATTGGATTTCAATTACAACTTTAAAAACTTCTATATTTAGAATATGATGTTTAGAATTAAAAATCAAATAAGTATCTTTCAAAATTAAATTCACATTGCTTTAATCAATTAAAGTGTTTCTTGAAATATGTAAAATCAATTTGAATTGTTAGTTTTAAATGATTTTTTTGATTGCGTAATATTTTAAAGAAACTGGACTTGAATTAAAACTTTAAAAACTTCTATATTTAGAATATGATATTTGGAATTAAAGCTCAAAATAAATATCTTCCGAAATTATATTCAAAACAGCCTTGCTTAAATCAATTAAAATGTTTCTTAAAATATATAAGATCAATTTGAATCGTTAGTTTTAAATAGTTTTTTTGATTGAGTAATATTTTAAACATATTCCCAATTTAAATTTGAATTATAACTTTAAAAGCTTTTATATTTAGAGTATGATATTTAGAATTAAAAATGAAATAAATATCTTCCAAAATTAAATTCACATGGTTTCATTGAAATATACTCTTTTAATTTAACATGGTATTTATGAAATCATTTAAATTGGTAATTATATAATGCCTAAATTGACACAACCATCATGAAGTGGTAGGAAAGCAGGAGCACAAAAAAGTTGTGACAAGTGACAAGCAAAGGAATTAAGATGAAGGAATTAAGACGAAGTGAATGGCCGTAACAATCAAAGATATTGAGTAAACTGTTTGGTGAATAACTTCACTTTTATTAATATTTTGTTATAGTTAATTTTTCATGTCAATAAGTATTTCGTTTCATTAGCTTCACTTTTGTTAAAATTTATATAAACTATTAAATTTTAAACAATAAAAATATCACATTACTTCATATGATAAATAATTTAAATTGCTCACCTAATGATTATTGCTAATATTTAGTTATCTTAATTATATGTCTCTATAAATAGAAAACACATACATAATGATATAATCAATTGAGGTGTTTATAAAAGTATGAAAATACCTCAAACTCATTAATTTGTTGAAATAAATTTATCAAAAATACATTATTAAAAAATAGTATGAAACTGAAAAATATAACGACCTACTAGTACGATATATATAGATGCATTTTTCCAAATATTTCCAATAATTAAGAGTTGAGCAACATGTGTATGATTTATTGTAAAAAATGACATGATTAATAGGTAGTTATTATTTAAAAAAAGAAAGGAAGCAATATGAATTATGAAGGTTTCGTAACATGTAAGTAAATAAATCGAAGTTTAAGGTCGGTCTGTCAAATTTTGTAATTTTCTTTGGTAAATGTAGTTGATTTTGGTCTTTTGGACAATATATTATAGAATAGTGCTATATATACACTTTTCTTGACCTAATATTTTTAAGGTGAGGTCTTTGGTGAATACATTAATGTGTCTTCTAGTGAGAATATATACTTTGATTAAATTTTGACTGTTAATTTGTGCCTTTAGAATCTAATATGTAATCAATACTATCATTATGAGAGAGATAAACTTCTGTTACGGACCGGCCCAATCCATTAAATCAATAATCAACTTACTTGGTCCATAAGTCAACGATCAAACCAAAACAGGAAAGATTCAATGAGATTATGAAGAGATCCCATCTGAATGTTAACCACCCGCTACTATATAAGCAGGGGGCAACGCCCCCTCAAGGTACGCATTCTCTTAACCCTAACCTCCCATATTAGCCCTAGAATACTCATAATTATAATTCTGAGATTCTAGTGCTATTCTCTCATCACATCAACCACCTTCTTCGGATCCAGCCCTCGGAAGGAACACTTTCTCTCCCTCATTCTCATTGTTTATTCCCTCTTATGACTAAGGTCCATTGGATCATTGTTTGGTACATCTGTGCTTAACATTGGCGCCGTCTGTGGGGACTAGACTTTATAATCGAGTTGTGAGACGAAAACTGAACTTCCGAGCTAAGATGGTGGACGCTCGACTCAACAACGAGGATGCCGATGAAAGCATCCCCCAGTTTACCCCGGAAAAGGGAGTAATCCCCCCGAACCAGCACATCCAACAGAGGGAAGCTGCCCTGAGAGAACTCCTCGAGGGACAGACTCGCGAGGCGGAGATCGCCTCCGAAACAATGAAACGGGCGGAAGCCATGGCCGCGAGGCAGCAAGCTCTGTTGGAGGAGGCTGAAAAGCGTGATCAGGAGTTTAAGGAAAAGCTCCGGAATAGGCAATCGTACGTGGATGAGGATGAAAGGGTGGCTGATTCGCGCTCCCGTACGTGGAAACCGTCGGTTGTGGTTGGAAACCCGCCTGCGAAAGAGAACAGCAAACATCCCTTCTCACTCGCCATCCTCTCGGAAGAACTCCCTAAGAAATTCAAATACCCGACGGATATGGAGCCATACGATGGAAGCAGTGATCCAAAGCATCACCTAGATGCCTTTGAAAACAAGATGGTGCTCCTGAATGCCTCAGATGCTACAAAGTGCAAAACTTTTTCCGTGACCTTTAAAAAGGACGCGCTGATATGGTTCAACTCTTTAGCACCCGGAAGCATTAAGAGCTTCTCCGATCTGTCTGGAGGTTTTCTGAAAAACTTCACCACTCGGAGAAGGCTCCCAAAGACCTGCCTGAACCTCTACTCGATCGTGCAGAAGCCGGAGAGTCCCTACGGGACTATTTGGACCGCTTTAACTCCGAATGCACTCAAATCGAAGGGCTCGAATGTCAAGCAACCCTCATGGCGTTGGTTAAAGGTCTCAGAGAGGATACCCCATTCCTCAAAAGCCTTACCAAGAGGCCACCCAAAACTATGGAGGAGATTCAAGAAAGATCTCATGATTACTTATAACAAGAAGAAGGACAGACGGCAGTAAAAACTGACCGCGATAAGAAAGAAGCTAGTCGGAAGGATTTGCCGCGAGAAGATCGCAGCAGGCGGGAACAGCGCTCCGGCAGATCCTACTACAATCCACTGAACGTCTCGCTTATAACCTTCCTTCATGAAGTTTCACAAGTGGAAAGAATTCCCGCACCACGAGCAATCAAGAATAATCACAGAGGAGACCGGAATGCTTACTGCAAGTATCATAAGCAAAACGGTCATGACACAGAGGATTGCTGTGACCTCCTCGAGTTTGTCGAGAAAGGTTTGAAGAAGGGAAAGTTTCGTGAGTACACCGGAAGGAACAGTGACCGAAGGGACGATAGAAGGACAAGGCAAAGGGCAAACAGCCCGAAAAGGTCCACTGAAAGAAAAGATGAGCCCAAGGACGGAGTGACTAGAAGGGAAATGAAGATGATTTCCGGAGGGCTTCCGGATGAAGGTAACCCACCATCCCGGAAAGCGACCAAAAGGAGCAAACAATCATGCCTTGCCGTGGAAGTCATGCCTAGGACATTGTATGATAAACCACCTCCTGAAATCACATTCTCTTCGAAAGAAATCGGAAGAACAACCGATACCCTAAATCCTCCCCTAGTGATTTCCATGGATGTCATTGACGCAACAATCCGACGAGTCTTCATAGACCAAGGAAGCTCTGCAGACATCCTCTTCCGACGTTGCTTTGATGCACTCGGACTCACGGACAGGGACCTGGAGAGCCATTCCGACGAGTTAGTCGGCTTCTCCGGCGAAAGAGTAACTCCGGATGGTTTCGTGACATTGTGGGCCACCGTTGGGGACCCACCAAATAGGAGAAGCACAAAAGTAAGGTGGCTGGTCGTCAACCATAACTCCGCTTACAATGCGATT
The DNA here is from genome assembly GCA_036250425.1 of Stylosanthes scabra. Lineage (NCBI taxonomy): Eukaryota > Viridiplantae > Streptophyta > Magnoliopsida > Fabales > Fabaceae > Stylosanthes > Stylosanthes scabra. The sequence goes on along the minus strand of JASCZI010181318.1, from coordinate 122,863 downwards.
ATGGGAAGACCGACCCTCAACCGGATAGGAGCGGTTGTAGCAACCTCCATCTTGACTATGAAGTTCATAACAGACGGAGGAAAAGTAGGCGTACTTTGCAGAGACAAACAAGAAGCAGAGAAGTGCCATAACGCCACTTTGCACATTTTCAAAGAGCAACTTCCGAAGCTAGAGAAGCCGGAAGAAGCCAAAGGGTGCCTCCTAGTAGACCTCGAACCACCAGCAAAGAAGCTCCATGAGAGACCAAAGCCGGAAGGCGATCTCCAGCCAGTTCAAATAGGACAACATTTCGAGCAGGTAACTATGATTGCAAAGAACCTGCCGGAAGAATTGAAGAGCAAGTTAACTCAGTTTCTGAAGCTGAATTCCGATGTCTTTGCGTGGACCGCAGCTGACATGCCCGGAATAGACCCGAACTTCTCCAGCCACAAGCTGTCCATAATCCACGGTAGCAAGCCGGTAGCGCAAAAACTACGGCGTATGAGACCGGAAAAGGTGGCTGAAACAAAGAAGCAGGTCCAAAGCCTTCTCGAGACGGGATTTATCCAAGAGATCAAATACCCCTCGTGACTCAGCAATGTGGTCATGGTACCCAAAAGCAATGGGTAGTGGCGCATGTGTGTCGACTACACCAGCCTGAACAAGGCATGTCCTAAAGACCCAAACCCACTCCCAAGCATTGATGGATTAGTAGACAAAGCTTTCGGCTACAAGTTCCTCTCGTTCATGGATGCTTACTACGGGTACAATCAGATCCCAATGTACCCCGAAAACGCTGAAAAGACAGCATTCATCACTCCCATTGGCAGCTTTTACTACAAAGTAATGCCACTCGAGTTGAAGAATGCAGGGTCTACATTCCAAAGACTCATGGACAGAGTGTTCAAAGAGCTACTTGGGGGCATTCTTGAGGTATATGTGGATGACATGCTAGTAAAAGCAAAGGCGGAGGAAGAATTAATCCCCAATTTGGAGAAGGTCTTCGGCAAATTACGGGAGCACCAGATGCGCTTGAATTCGGCAAAGTGTGCCTTTGCAGTTGAAGCCGGAAAATTCCTCGGTTTCATGCTAACCAACAGAGGAATTGAGGCTAACCCGGAAAAGTGCCAAACCATTATCTCCATGAAGCAGTTGGAGTCTTTAAAGGAAATACAAATGCTGACCGGCAGGCTAGCGGCCCTTTCTAGGTTCCTAGCAGCCTCGGCTATGAAAGCGGCCCCCTTATTTAAGCTAATGAAAAAAGGGGTAGAGTTCAAGTGGACGGAAGAGTGCGAAGAAGCTTTCAATAGCTTCAAAGAGTACCTATCCGCACCCCCAATCCTAGTCAAGCCCTAGTCGTCGGAGCCCTAGTCCAAGAGAAGAATAAAGTGCAGCAACCTCTATACTTCGTAAGCAAAACCCTCCAAAGGGTAGAGCTGAAATACCAAAGGTTG
>JASCZI010181318.1:107338-121420 GCA_036250425.1 Stylosanthes scabra | reverse complement strand
AGAAGCTAGCATTAGCACTAATAGTAACCGCCAGAAGGCTAAGGCAATATTTCCAAGCCCATCCAATTGTTGTCAAAACGGATCAGCCGTTAAGACAAGTGTTGCAAAAGCCAGATCTGGCCGGAAGAATGCTGAGCTGGTCAATAGAGCTCTCAGAATACCATATCAGCTATGAAGGAAGGACATCAATAAAAGAGCAGGTAATGGCTGACTTCGTTGCGGAACTCACTCCAAACGCCCCAAACCCTGATTATTTGGCATGGGTCCTCCACGTAGATGGATCCTCAAACAACAATGGAAGCGGCGGGGGCGTCCTCCTAGAAGGACCAGACGGAGTCATCATAGAGATGGCAGTGAAGTTCCAATTTCAAGCAAGTAACAACCAGGCGGAGTATGAAGCGCTGATAGTAGGTTTAAAATTGGCAATAGAGGTCGGAATCTAAGAGCTAGAAGTCAGGTCCGACTCTCAAATCGTCACCTCCCAGGTGAACGGAAGCTATCAGGCCAAAGATCCCCAAATGGGCAAGTACCTAGAAAAGGTCCAAGAGCTTCAAAGCTCTTTTAAGCAAGTACAAGTAAAGCACATCCCTCGAAAAGAGAATGATCGAGCGGATACCCTGTCAAAGTTGGCTAGCACCAAACCAAGCGGAAGCAACCGCACCCTGATCCAAGAGATCAAAGAGAAGCCCTCCATTGACGAACCCCAAGAGGTGCTCGTAATCTCAATGGAGAATGGCTGGAGAAAACCCATCATCGACTTCCTCGAAAAAGGAATCTCCCAAAAGAAAAATGGGAAGTAAACATCATAAAAAGAGATGTAGTGAATTATGTAATGGTGGGCGGCGAGTTGTATCGAAGGGCAGCGGCTATGCCCTTGCTCAAGTGCGTCGAGAAAGAACGAGTCCCCACCATCATAGCAGAAGAGCATGAAGGAGCCTGCGATCAACACCAAGGAGTAAAAAACACCGTCCGGAGAATCCTCCTAGCCGGTGTATAGTGGCCCCAAATAAGGGCTGATGTCGTGCAATACATCAGAAAGTGTCAAAGATGCCAAGAGCACGCCAAAGTGCAGCAGATCCCGGCCACCAAACTGTCAACCATTGTCTCACCTTGGCCGTTTGACAAATGGGGAATAGACATCCTTGGCCCTTTTCCAAAAGGACCCGGGTAGGTCAAGTACCTAATTGTAGCCATTGACTACTTCACCAAGTGGGTAGAAGCAGAACCACTCGCATCGATCACAGCGGCCCAATGCCGGAAGTTTGTGTGGAACAGCATAATTACTAGATTTGGAGTACCAAGAGTCATCACTTCTGACAATGGCACCCAATTTACTGACAAAAAATTCAAAGAATTTCTACAAGGTTTCCATATCCATTAGCAATTCTCCTCGGTTGAGCACCCCCAAGCCAATGGACAAGTCGAGGCCATGAACAAAATAATCCTAAACGGATTAAAGAGGAGGCTCGACGACAAGAAAGGTTGCTGGGCGAAAGAGCTCGGAAGCGTCCTCTGGTCATACAGAACAATTCACGACGGGGCTAACCTCCTTCCGACTTACTTATGGCACAGAGGCAATGGTCCCTTCAGAGCTAGCTGAGGAAACCGGCCGGGTCTCAGGCTACAGCCCGGAGGAAAACAACTTGCATAGGGAAGACGATGTAGATCTAATCTATGAAGTCCGAGAAGAGGCAAGAATGAGACAACATGCGACAAAAGAACTCTTAGCAGCCCGATACAACAAGAAGGTGAAGAGCCGAGAGCTCGAAGAAGGAGACTTGGTACTAAGAAGGGCTGATATTGGAGGAAAGAATGCCGCCCAAGGGAAGCTACGGGCAAACTGGGAAGGCCCCTACCAAGTGGTCGAAGTGCTCGAAAAAGGGGCATACAAGCTCCGTACAGTTGAAGGGGCACAAGTGCCAAGAACTTGGCACATAACAAACCTAAAAAGGTACCACTTGTAAACAGAACGTAGTGGCATGTACTTTTTTTCCTCCCATCTTTATTTTTTCCCCAAGAGGATTTTTCGGATGACGAGGTTTTAACGAGGCATGTAAGCGTTCCGGCCACCTTGGTCGTTATTAATAAAACAAGTATTTCACTTTTACACTTCTTGCTATTTACTTCTCAAGCATTATTTATCATGCATTTCTTTTTAGTCTAAAAAAAAAGAGAACAAAGAGCCCGGGAGCCAGAGTTAAGGCTTTAAAATTATCTCAAAAGGCAACCCATAAAGTGGTCGGAACAAACGCCACGGCACCTCACCGGACTGATCACCCGGTGCTGAGCTGCAAACAAACAAGTTATGCAAAACCGATAGTCTAATAATAAAGACATCGCGACAAGCAAACTTAAAGCACAGTCAATAAAAGTGCACCACACATAAAAGCAAAAGGCATCACCAAGTGCCGAAATGCAAAAGCACAAGTCATAAAAGTGTTCAAAGCAGAAGGCATCACCAAGTGCCAAAACAAACAGCGAGCTCTAAGCAAAAAGCTAGTAAACAGGCAATGCAAAGAAACATTAAATTTTCTTAAGGCCACAAAAAAGTGACCAAGTATCCACAAAAAAGTAGCACCCAACGCGTGTAAAAGAAAGTCATGGCCACAAAGGGCACAGCAAAAACAAAAAATTGTATTCTTTACAAAAAATTTAAGTGGGGCATTCCCCACCTCCAACAACTTGCTCCCCCGCCTCAGACTGTGGCACCTGATCGGTAACTGCTGGATGCTGCTCTTGATCCACCACGGGAGATCCCTCCGCCATGTACACGTCACCGCTTGGAGCCCCCTCAGGAGCATAAATCTTTCTACCCTTGGGATCCCAGCGGGACTTCAAGCTGATGGCTGAAAAGTCGACACCCGGGCAGAGGTGGGAGACCTGGTTAAGCACTATCTTCAGCGTCTCCTAGCACATCTCCTGGGCCTCAGTAGCCAACTTCTTCCATTCCGTGCACCAATAGGTGGCGGACTCATTAGCAGCACCCAAATCAAATTGGCTCTGACGAAGGGACGAAGAAAGCTCTTCCGCTTTCTTCTCCGCCGCTTCAGCCCTACCTTGCTCTTGCTCCAAGGAGGCGCGACAGGACTTTAACTCCGTCTGCATTACCTTAATATCCTCCTCGAGCCGAGAGACTCGCTCCAAAGCAGATTGACGCTCCCATTCCTTTACAGAAAGATCGTTATTCAGAGCATCAACCTTCTGCTTCAGAGGAAGGTAGGCCATGGCAGAGTCCCTTTCAGCCTTAAGCAAAGTAACTTGATCCTGTGCAGCCAAGAGCTCCTCTTCCGCCTTGGTCTTGGTGACGAAAGCCTTCTCCAAACCGATCTGCATCACAAAAGCAGAGTATCAAAAAAGCAAATAGCAAAAGCTGAAGCAAAAACAAGTACGAAAATAGTAAATAAATACCTGAAGGCAGGCCAGAGATTGGCAAGACAAACGCCAAGACTCCCCGAGCAGCTGATTCGAAAGCATTGTCTGCAAAGGTTTCTGGACAGAAGAAGTCGTTAACCCAGCATCCAATGCCTTTCGGAAGTTGTACTCCTTAGGGAAGGCCAACTCGAGCGGGTTCACAGGATGCTCCCAAGCAGCATCCTCCCCGAGCACCCGATCCGTCAAGTCCACCCTTTTTCCCCCCTTCTTCTGCCTTTTCGGCTTCAGATCAGCAGAAGGGTCTTCCTTGGTTCCCTCCTCCTTCTCAACATTAACAGCAAGGGTGCGCTCCCTCTTAGAGCCCCCTTCTCCCCTTTCTTAGCCTTAGACCCCCCGGAAGCAGAAGGAGGAATCGACGTAGAAATTCCCTCAGGAGGGACAGAAGTTGGGGTAACAGAAACAGGGGCGGGGGAGGAGGAGCTAGTACCCAAACCAGTCGGAAGGACGGAGCGAAGAGCCATCCTCCCCGGATCATCCAGCATAGACATCATACGATCAAGCTTGCTCTGCTTCATTTTCACAAGAAGCAAAGAATCTACAGCAAAGAAAAAAGATGAAGTCAAGCAACTGAGATAAACTAACAAAAGCGGCTCATACAAAGACGAAAGGACAGATACCGAAATATTCTTTAACTTCAGCATCGCTATGATCTAATATCCAACGGCAGGTGAAGTCATTCTTTTTTGGAAAGCCCGCCGGAAGAGACAACAAGAAGTCGCATACAGCCATTTCCAAAGGATCAAGAGTTTGGACGATAAAGTCTTTAACCCCTCGATTCCAGTAAACCCAGGGAAAAGGGTTTACCTTCAGCATTTAGCCAAAAGGCGCGGTGGCCAGGAGAAGGTAACACCTTAAAATAATGCCACTTGAACTCCTGAATGGATTCTTCAAAGGAGCCAAAAAGCTTACACCCCTGATGCGCTCGGAAGGAGATAAAACCATTCCCGGTTTGAGGGATTAGAATGTCATAAATATACATGAACAAGCGGCAGGTGGGCCGAAAGCCGAAATAAAGGCACACCCGTTCAAACGTCCGCAGGATAGCCCACCCATTCAGATGAAGCTGGCTCACCACCACGCGGCAGCGCGTCATCACTTCCCACTGGAAATCCGTAAACGGCATACGTACCCCCAAGCGCGTGAATAATTCTTGGTACACCCATAAATAATGGGGACCATCCCCACTCGCCTGAATTGGAAGCCGGTCGGATGGGCCGGCCGCCTCCAGCACGAAGTCACCCTCAGCAGTGACATCCTCCGTCAGCCTCATGCTCCGGCGAAGCTCGAGCAAATCGTCTGCGAGAAGCACGAAGGGTTGAGTAAAAACCTCCTCCTCAACCCAACCTTATAGCCTCTGCTCCACCGCATTTAGCGGCCGAGGGACTTTCACGTTTTGACAGGATTTCTTTTTCCCCATTTTACTCGTTCTTCAAGTTAATAAATAAACCTGCAACAAAAAGCAGGACCAAAAAATTTGAAAACGGATACGGTGAAGAACGAGAAAAGGGAGAACAGAACCTCAAAACATGGAGGCAACGCACCCAGAAAAGGAACACATGCTCAAAAAAAAAAACAAACACATAACATCAAAATGCAGAATCACCAGTTAACAGAAATGACCTTACCAGTAGAGGCAGCAAGCGAGAAAGATGGAGAATCATGGCAAAGGATGACCGAAGGTGGATACAAACGAAGAGAGAGAAGGCGAAAGCAGAGAGAGAGAGCATAAAGAGAGAGAAATAAAAAGTTTTGATCTTTTGTATCTCAAAAGGCTTCTCGAATACGCCTCTGAAATGCAAAGGGGCAAAAGGTACAGTCGATGGGACGGTTACCCAAGACTTCGAAAACTGTTCCCTCTCTTTTTCCAACAAAAAGAAATCATTACTTTTTGCCACCTCAGCAAAAAGAGAAAGTTAAAACGACAGTCCACAAGCTGAGTGACACGTGGCAGTCGGAAGCATGGCTAAACCGGCGCCCAACACAAAGCAATCGGAAACTCACCAAACTACTCGGAAATCGAATGCACGCATTCATTTCCTGAGTGGGGGCAATGTTACGGACCAGCCCAATAAGGCCCAATCCATTAAATCAATAATCAACTTATTTGGTCCATAAGTCAAGGATCAAGCTAAAAGGTTGATGATCGAACCAAAACAGGAAAGATTCGATGAGATCATGAAGAGATCCCATCCGAATCTTAACCACCCGCTACTATATAAGTAGGGGGCAACGCCCCCTCAAGGTACGCATTCTCTTAACCCTAACCTCCCATATTAGCCTAGAATACTCATAATCCTAATTTTGGGATTCTAGTGCTATTCTCTCATCACATCAACCACCTTCTTCGGATCCAGCCCTCGGACTCTTCCGAGTGCTCCCCCTCGGAAGGAACACTTTCTCTCCCTCATTCTCATTGTTTATTCCCTCTCACGATTAAGGTCAATTGGATCATTGTTTGGTACATTTGTGCTTAACAACTTCTAAATATGACAATGATCCTTATCAAAAGACACTTAAATGTCTTCATAGTAGAATTTTCCTTTCTTAATGTATTTCCAGTCCGATAAGTTAACGACTAATTCACCCTAATTCTAAGTTACATTTAAAAATGTGCTGCTCAAGAATAAATTACAGTTTGTGTAGGGTAGGATTCAAATTCCCAATACTTGCTTAAGTAGAACATTGAGTTAACTACTTGACGTAGCTAATATATTATATATGGAAAATTTTCTATAATAAAATGAAATAAAATTTTATTTCCAGTAAAAAGTAAAAAAGACTTTATTTCGAAACATTCAAATTTTTGTTGTCAGTTGCTACATGTCCGCCTAATTACTATCCCGTTATTTGGACAAGTGAATTAGTTAACCAAGTGGTTAACCAAATAAATTTGAAACAACACCACCACTCTCACCTAAAAACGCGTGTACACACGCGCTAATTGAAACGTTACTTTCTGAAACGTAACCAACCGCTCTCCACTCTCACTACCACTCTTCAAATTCATGAACATTCAATTCCTCCTCGTCCTCCTTTGTTGACGTCGTCTTTTTCATCCTCCGTTGTCGTCGTCGTCCCAATCTTCTTCTTCTTCTTCTTCTTCTTCTTCTTCTTCTTCTTCTTCTTCTTCTTCGTTTTATATTGATGTTGTTGTTGTTGTTGTTTTTGCTGCTGCAGCTGTTGTTGTTGTTATTGTTGCTGCTGTTGCTGCTGCTATTGTTGTTGCTGTACAGAATTATGAAGCAATAATGCGCAAAAATAGAAAGCAACATTATGCAGAAACAGAAATCAATAATGAGCAGAAATAGAAAGCAACATTGTGCAGAAACAGAAAGCAATAATTCGCAGAAATAAAATATTCTCTTCTTCTTCTTCCTTTCTTCCTTCCTTCCTTTCTTCTTCCAAGTCTGCATCTTCTTCTTCTTCTTCTTCTTCTTCTTCTTCTGTGTTTTACATTGTTGTTGTTCCTGATGTTGTTGTACAGAAATATGCATCATCATCATCATCATCATCATCTTCTTCTTCTTCTTCTTCTTCTTCTTCTGTGTTTTACATTGTTGTTGTTGTACAGAAATATGAAGCAATAATGCGCAGAAATAGAAAGCAACATTGCGCAGAAACAGAAAGCAAGAGTATATACCCATTTTGGTCCCTGAAAAATTCTAAATAAGACATATTAGTCCTCAAGAAAATTAATTTCTTTTTAGTCCCCAACCTTTTGTTTCATAAGCCAAATTGGTCCTTAAAACATAATATGACTCATATTTTTTAGGGATTAATCTGTCTTATAAAACAAAAAGTTGGGGACTAATATTACTTATAAACAAAAGTTAGGGACTAAAAAATAATTAATTTTAGTTGGAGACTAATGTGTTTATTTTCAAATTTTTTAGGGACCAAAATGGGTATATATTCAGAAAGCAATAATGCGCAGAAATAAAATCTTCTTCTTCTTCTTCTTCCTTTCTTCTTCCAAGTCTGCATCTGCATCTTCTTCTACTTCTTCTTCTTCTTTTTCTTTCCTTCCTTCCTTCTTTCACGTCTGCATCTGCATCATCATCATCAGCATCATCATCATCATCATCATCTTCTTCTTCTTCTAACAATAGAAAACGAAGAAGAAAACAACGATGAAAGTTGCAGAAAAAAATCTAACAACAGAGGAAGACGAAAACGACGATGAATCACGCAAATCAAGCTAAGAAGACGAAAAACGGAAAGAAACAGATTTGCTTAGTTAAAGCACTTGGTTGACGTTATATTAAAAGAAAAGAGCGTGTGGTGTAATTTACTTAATTAGCTACTTGGTTGATAAAACCACTTGGTTAGCTAGATTTATTGGCCTAATTATAAGGTATTTTTAGTAAAAAACGTTAACGCAAGTTTATCCAACGCTTGGGCGAATTTGGTTAGATTTTTTCGAATTTAAATGATGTTCACCCAATATTAAAGTGAACTTGATGTGAAGTTATAAATCCATACCATAGTTGGTAAACACGTGGGCTATAACTTTTTTTCTTCTCTTCACTTTTCTACTTTCTCACTTCTCTTTGATAAAAGAAAGCTAAAACTATTAATTTAAAAAATATACTAACATAAATTAATAAACAAAAATAATAATATACATTTTAAACTAAGTTAAAATAAATTAATTATACTAACATAAATTAATTAAAAAACTAAAAAAAAACTATTAACCTAATATAAACTAACTATAAATTTAACATACATTAAGTATAATTTATATCCACATTAAATAATATAATAAAAAATATTCTAATTTAAAATAAATTAAATATACTAATATAAATTAATAAATATAACTTGAAAAAAAATCATTAACATATTATAATTTAGTTGTGTATTTAACCTAACTAAAAATAATTTATATCCGCACTAAATAAAATAATAACATAAATTTTAATCTAAACTAAAATAAAATAACTAATTATACTAATGTAAATTAATAAATAAAATTTTTCTAACACTAAATAAATTTAATTAATATGTATATATGTTAAATAATTTAAATTAAAAGCCCTTTTTTATAATCATAGAAAAAATTACAAGAGAGAGGCATATTTTTTGGGTTGTTTTTATCGAAGATAAAAGTGAGAAAGTGTGAAAGAGAAAAAAAGACATAGCCTATATGTTCTTCTGACACGGTTTTCAAAACTTTGCACGAAGTTCACCTAACTGTTAGACGAACATCATACAAATTTGAAAAAATGCCACCCATTTCACCTACCTGTTACGTGAACTTGCGTTTTTTAAAAGAAAAAAAAAAACATCATATAATTGGATGAACATGCTGACAAAAGAAAAAGTTAGATCTTTGAAAATAAAGTTTTTTTTTTAATTTTTTGAGTAAAATATATTTTTTGTCTTTGAAGTTTATTAAAAGTTTTAAAAATACCCCTAAGTTTCATTTTGTTTTAATTTTGTCCCTAAAATTTTCAATTTGCGTCAAATATATTCCTTGTAGCTAAATTTTCAAGAATTTTAGGATAAATTCAACAATAATAACAAAACATTATGCTTAACTTGTTTGTGTTGAAGGTTGTTCTTGTGAAATTATTGCTAAATTGATCTTGAATTTCTTAAACAAATTAATTGTTAGAAGTATATTTGATGTAAATCGAAAACTTTAGTACTAAATTGAAACAAAATGATATAAAAAGCTTTAAGGAAAAAAAATATGCTTTATCCTTATTTTTAATTGGAAAATATTTTATTATAGAAATTTTGCTATTATATAATCCGAACAAACTTTCAAAAGGTGTCCAATTTAATATTCACGGGTCAAAATAATGAGCTCTATTTACCCTAAATAATAACAAGTGTAACAATAATTGAACTTATCATCAAGAACACATAACAAAACAAAGCAAGTAGCAACAGCAACAACAACAATGGAGAAAGAATCAGGGAAAGGCCATAAAGTACTACTTATGCCATCACCATTCCAAGGACACATAACTCCATTGCTTCAGCTTGGAGACATACTCTACTCAAAGGGCTTCTCCATAACCATCATCCACACAAGTTTCAATTCCCCTGACCCTTCCACACACCCTCACTTCACCTTCCTTCCCATCCATGAATCCTTGTCTCAATCCGAAGCTTCCTCCATGGATTCTTTGCGTCTCGTTGACCTCATCAATTCTAGAATCAAACAACCTTTGAAAGAATGTTTGGCTAAGTTGATGCTGTCAAAGGAAGATACTATTTCTTGTTTCATTGCTGATGCTACTCTCCATTCAACTCAATCTGTTTGTGATGGATTTGAGCTTCCGAGACTTGTTTTGAGGACCGGTGGCGCCGCCTCCTTCGCTGTCTTTGCTTCAATCCCTCTGCTCAGAGAGAAAGGTTACTTCCCAGTTCAAGGTGTGTGTTGACGATATATATAAATACGACGATAATTCTTTGATAGAGAGGATTTATTGTAAATAGAAGGAAGATGTGCGTGTAAATTTATTTTTTTAAAAATTAATAAAAATAAGATTGCATATTCTCCTAGATAAAAATCTATTTATCTATGAGAGTGATATTTATTTCTTTATCACTTGACATCTTCAGCTTAACATGCACCTTCATTATGCTATTGTAAATATATTTGATTATTTGACGATAATAAGTTTGATTCTTTTCATAAAGTTTGATTATTTTGATGGTAAACAAATGCGAAATACATGTATAAAGATAAATAAATATCTTATCATTGATATACTAGCTTATTCTTTTATATTTATGGAGTATTTTTATTGATTTTTAATTGTAATTTTGATATTTAGAGTAACTTGTAATTGAGTAGGAAGATTGTTCCATTGTAATCATTGACATATCATCAGTATGTTGTCTTTATAAATGTTTGTATAAATAAATGCAATATATTAATTATTTTCAGATAGACTCAAGTAGAAATTAATAAGATCTTTAGAAATTGTGTATATTTTAGATATAGTGATTAACTTTGTACTAGGTATGTAATTTCAAAATATGATTATGTTTATGTCAAAATAAATATCTCTAATGTACATACTTTTCTTGAAAAACAGAATCTCGTTTGGAAGAGCCTGTGGTGGAACTTCCACCACTCAAAGTGAAAGACCTTCCATGGTTCGAGACACGTGACCCTGAATTGTTCTACAATCTAACTAGCACCATTTTTGATACATTTAAGGCTTCTTCAGGGGTGATTTGGAACACATTTGAAGAGTTAGAATCATCATCAATATCAAATTTTAGCAAAGAATTTGGCATACCAATATACCCTATAGGTCCTTTCCACAAGCATCACTTCCCCAAACCCTCATCTTCTTTTAGCTTATTGACCCCAGACACAAGCTGCATTTCTTGGTTAGATACAAAAGAACATAAAAGTGTTGTTTATGTGAGCTTTGGTAGCATCGCGTCGATAACTGAGGCCGAGTTTTTAGAGTTAGCTTGGGGTTTAGCCCATAGTAACCATCCATTTCTGTGGGTGGTTCGGCCGGACTTGGTTCGTGGGTTAGAGTGGCTCGAATTGTTGCCGGACGGGTTCATGGAGGGTTTGGGTGGGAGAGGGTGCATTGTGAAATGGGCTCCTCAAGAAGAAGTTTTAGGTCATGAGGCAATCGGTGCATTTTGGACTCATTGTGGTTGGAACTCAACTTTGGAGAGTATTTGTGAGGGGGTTCCTATGATTTGTATGCCTTGTTTTGGTGATCAAAAGGTGAATGCTAAATATGTGAGTGATGTTTGGAAAGTTGGGTTAAGATTGGAGGGGAAGGTTGAGAGGGTTGAGATAGAGAGAGTTATTAAGAGAATAATGGGTGGGGATGATGAAAGAAAGGAGATTAGAGAAAATGTGTTGAATTTGAAGGAGAAGGTAAATTTGTGTTTGAAAGAAGGTGGTTCCTCCTATAATTGCCTCAATGCCTTGGTTAATTACATGTTACGTTTGTAAATGTGTGCGTCTATAGTTATATTTCAAAGTTTCAAATCATCAAAGTGAATTTATTTAAGGGTTTATTTATTTTATATTCTAAACACATGTTTTTAGATTATAAATTAAGTAAATTTATTATGTGTCCTTAAATCATGTATTAACTAAGTCACCAAAAAAAAATCATGTATTAACTAAGTTTTTTATTTAAAGATTAAAATGCTGATAAATTTATGAAAAAATATAAATTAACAATAATACCTAGATGTATAATTAGATTTTTATAAATTAAAATTTTATAATTTAATCTCAATTCAAGATAAACAATTTTAGTTAGATCATTACTAATAGTTATCTTTACAAACAAATATAATAACTCTAAAATATTTATTTGAACTCGTTAAATAATGAATTCAATCAAATTTGATAAAAATTAGTCAAATCGGATAAAAATGGGATAAATCTATTTTTGTTCTGAAATTCATTATTTATATTAAAATAGTTTTTGAAATTTTAATTAAATCATTTTAATGTGGCCGATTTTCCCTATTTTGCAATCAGTTTCGCCACACCTGGTGCTTTTATTATCTTCAAAATTGAAAAATTGGGCCAATTTAGTGTATTCATTTCAATTTCGAAAATCAAATTAATACAATAGATGAATAGCACCTTACGAATTAGAGAAAATCACCAATATTAAAGAGACAATAAGAGTTAATATCATTTTTTTTTCTTTTCTTTTTTATCATTACTATTTTCCTAATTATATTCATTGGCTCCCATTAATCTCTAACATTGGTTACCTCACAATACCCTACGAATTATTTTAGTGCAAATAGTAGATTTGACTGAACTCTGGTTTAACTCTGGTCGATTAAACTCGGTTTAAACCAAGTTGGAAGAGGTGTACGAGTTGGAGTTCCCCTTCTCCTTCCTACAATGTGAAGAAATCCAACTTCGGTTCTTACTTCTTACTTCAACTTCTCTCCCAGTAACGGTCAACGTCTTTGACTTCTCTCCATCTAAAACTATAAAACCCACATCCCTCTTAGCTTCGCTCACTACAATTGCAGATTTGCAGTACAATACAAACAAAATGGAGAAACAGAAACAGAAACGGCGCAGATTGTTGCTAATGCCGTCACCGTTACAAGGCCACGTCACCCCAATGCTCCAGCTGGCACACATTCTCCACTCTAACGGTTTTTCCATAACCGTCATCTACACTTCCTCCTTCACGCTTCCCAATCTCTCTTCATACCCTAACTTCACCTTCCTCTCCATCTCCGATTCCCTGTCGGAACTCGAAGCCTCCGCCTCCACCTCCGATCCCGTGCACCTCACGCGCCTCCTCAACGTTCGCTGCGTTGAGCCGTTGAAACAGTGCTTGGACACCTTGCTGAAGAAGAAGAAGGACGGTGATGATGATCGTGTTGCTTGCTTCATCGCTGATGCGGCGCTTCATTTCACTCAATCTGTTTGCGATGGAGTTAAGCTTCCCAGACTTGTGCTTAGGACTGGTGGCGCTTCTTCGTTTCTTGTCTTCGCTTCTTTCCCTCTCCTTAGACAGGAGGGTTACCTCCCTGTTCAAGGTGCGTTCTTCTCCATTCTTCACTTATTGATCTTCATCAAACGAGTTTAATTGTTTTGCTGGATTTTATTATTTTGGCTGTGGATTACCATGAATGTTCATTGTGAATTATTGAAAAGAGTATGACAAATTGATTATATATTATCAAGTTACAATTTGTCTAAAATAGAAAGTCTATGGTCTAACTAACTTGGGTTGGTCTAATGGTTCGAATCGTGCATTGTACATTCAGCAATCCATTGGCTAGCTCCAAACCTTTGAATGGAGCTCACATTCGTGGTGGATAAGTTCTTAGCCTCTGACTAGGGTATAGCATGTGAAACAAAAAAGAGGAAAGCCTATAGTCTTTATGGAGGCCATCGTTACCTCTTGAGTTAACTTTTGGGCTGAGTTAGATCCATCTAATTTCAATTATAAAAACAATAATGTTACACACCCAAGTGATTTAAGTAATCAAGCCCAACCAAGTAGAAACATATCACGCGCCCCTTGCCATCTATCCTAACAAACACACACGTAAGTTTGTTATTTTCGTTTTTTTTGAAATCCCTGATTTATTGCCCTCATTCATTTTAGCATATACGTTCATTCCCTTTTCCTGCGACGACGACAGTGGCAAGAAGATTAAGTGAAAGAAAGATGAGAAGCAGCAACAGTGACAAGAGGTGGAGAAGTAGCAGCAGCAGCAACAACAAGAGAAGAAGAACAAGAAGAAGAAGATGATGATGAGGAGGAAGAGAAAGTGGTGGAGCAGCTGCGGTAGGAAGTGGAGGAAGAGCAACAACAGAAGAAGAAGAAGATATTGATTTGTGTTTTATTCATCAAATTCGTTTCTGTTTTCTTTTCTATTTCGTTTATGTTTTTCTTTCAATTCCGTTTCTATTTTCGTGAAAATCCAATTCAGTTCTTATGTGAAAATTCGTTTTTTTTTATATGAAAATTCCGTTTCTATTTTATATAAAATTCCGTTTTTGTTTTCGTGACCCAAAGTCACGCCTAGGCGTAAATAAGACCACGCCTAAACGTGGCGCCAAATCTGTTTCTATTTTCTTTTCAATTCCGTTTCTGTTTTTGTAAAAATTCAATTTAGTTTTTATGTGAAAATTTCGTTTCTGTTTTATATGAAAATTTC
>JASCZI010181318.1:79894-107328 GCA_036250425.1 Stylosanthes scabra | reverse complement strand
AACATCCAATTCAGTTTTTGATTATCATCATCAACAACAGCAACAACAACAACATGAACAACAGCAGCAACAACATAATAGTGGAGGAGGAGGAGGAGGAGGAGGATTACGAAAATGGCCGTGGTAGTAATGATGGCGACGGCGGCGGCGGCATCGTAGTAGCAGGGAGAAGGAGAAGGAGAAGGAGAAGGAGGAAGAGGAAGAGCAAGAGCAAGACAATGAGGAGGGGGAGGAGTTGTTGCTGAGAAATTGGAAGAGAAGTGCGCCGTTTTGAAAGGGGAAGAGGGGCGCGTGTTTTCACGCTACTTGGGTGAGAGTGGGTAAAAAATACTTAGTTGAGCTTGGTTGGTGAAATTGCTTAGATGTGTAGCATTATTGTTATAAAAATATATTTATAACCAACTTGGCATACTGAGCTCACTCGTGCACTTAAACAAGTGTGGGTTTGAATTTCGCCTTATATATCCATCAACTCATTTCGTCATTGATCAATGACATGACAGGCTCTTAACCGGAGCTAGATCTGCCACGGGTTAGTTTTCGATAGGTCAGACAAGGAAACATAGTAGGAAACAAAAAACAAATTGATTATATATTAGTAATATATAATCTAGAATCCAAGAGCATTTTTTTAAAGGTTACACTGATAAAATGTTATTGTCATTTGATCTTTAATTCTATTTTATTTTATTATTATTATTATTATTACAAATTTACTTCAATCACTCTGAGTTTAGCTTGTATGCACTTTGGAAAATCTTGCCGAATATAGTTAGCTTCTCTGACTCTAAACTTAGATTTGCTCAGTTTTGTTGTGTTTCTTTAGCTTTTATAGTGGCTTGCATTAGATAGTGATTGTAATAAACTTTGAATACCATTACTAGTGTTAAAAGACAAAGTAATTAATAAAAACACAGAATTCTCTAAGATAATAAGATGCCACTTTTATTTATTTATTTTGAATTAAGTTGTATAGTTTAGTGTGAATGAAAGCTAGAGCGAAATTTGTTTTACCAAGGAGTAAATCTAGAACCAACTTGAATAGAATATAGTTCTTTTTTATGATTTAGGAAAAATGTATGTTTGGCATGGGAGATTGTTTCTGGATCATTCCAAAACAATTCATTTTTAACAATTGTTGAAAATTCAGAATCTCGACTGGAAGAACCCGTGGTGGAGCTTCCACCACTTAAGGTGAAAGACCTTCCCAAGATTGAGACGCGTGATCCTGATGCCTTTTATGAATTTGTTGTTCAATTTGTTGAGGAATGCAAGGCTTCTTCTGGGGTGATTTGGAACTCCTTTGAAGAGTTGGAATCATTTGCACTGGCAAAACTGCGACAACTATTTTCGATACCAATATACCCTATAGGCCCTTTCCACAAGCACTTCCCTGAAGGCTCAACTTCTTCTAGCTTATTGACTCCGGACACAAGCTGCATCTCTTGGTTAGACAAACAAGAACATAACAGTGTTGTTTATGTTAGTTTTGGAAGCATTGCTTCGATAACTGAGGCCGAGTTTCTAGAGATAGCTTGGGGGCTAGCCAACAGTATGCAGCCATTCTTGTGGGTGGTTCGCCCCGGGTCGATCCGTGGCTCAGAGTGGCTCGAACCATTGCCAAGTGGGTTCATGGAGAATTTGGGTGGAAGAGGGTACATTGTGAAATGGGCTCCTCAAGAGCAAGTGCTGGGACATGTAGCAGTGGGGGCATTTTGGACTCATAATGGTTGGAACTCAACTTTGGAGAGCATTTGTGAAGGGGTCCCTATGATTTGTTCACCATGCTTTGCAGACCAAAAGGTAAATGCCAAATATGTGAGTGATGTTTGGAGGGTTGGTGTGAAATTAGAGAATAAGCTTGACAGAGAGGAGATAGAGAAGACCATTAGAAATGTAATGGTCGGAGATGAAGCGAAAGAGATAAGGGATAATGTCTTGGATCTTAAGGAAAAGGCTAAAATTAGCTTGAAAGAAGGTGGTTCCTCTTATTGTTCCCTTGATGGCTTGGTTACTGACATCTTCTCATTGGAATCATCCATATCTGAATCTCACTGATATCTCTCTACAAAATTCAGGCCTCACATAACATTTGAATACTTGTATTTACTAAAATTCACTTATAATGTTTGAATCAACAAAATAAAATATTTTTCTTAGGAGGCAATATGAGTTTGCATTGAATTTCCGTTGGATTAATTGTCTATGCTAATTGATAAGTGACTGTATTTTTTGCAGTTCACATGTATTGTTCTCTGTTATGTTTATTTAAATTAAAGATTGAGTTTATAATGTATACTTATAAACATAAAACATGTGATCCGAGTAAATGTTGAGCAATGCAAGAATTACATTTTGAACAAGAGTGTTATAATCTGGATGAGCCACTTGAACGAGTCCTTTTTATTTAGTCTGTAAAACTCACCATTTATGTCATACCCCTATTTAGTATTTTGAGCCTCTTCTTGTACCTTCCATTTCCAACCTTTTACTATCATTTTGATGCATTCTCCAAATGTGATTGCTTTGCATGTGATTATTGATATTGTAGAGACTTCTCAATCAACCATATTCCACGCTGAATTCAACTCTCCAAACCCATCAAACCACTCACTTCACTTTTCATGCAATTCCTGGTTCCTGAATGAACTGTTTGTATTAGAATAATGGTACAGTTCTGCTTGTTCTGTTTCATGCCTTTGATTTTTCACTAGAAAGTAAAATCGTTTATCAATCTTGGATCACACAATAACTTTCATAGTTTTATTGGTCGTTCTTAATGATTTAAGAATGATTAACTTCTTAATTCACTTTATTAAGAATTCTTGCTTTAGAGAACCCAAATCTGGTTGCATTGTAAAATCACTCTCCCAACTCTTAACTATATATTACAGCAAATTATATAACAACACTGGTTTCTGTATCTTCAGTTTCCCTAATCTCTAAGTTTCACTGAATGGCCAAAAAATAAAAAGGAAAAGAAAATGAAAAAGAAAAAGTCCCCATTGATTATTGCAAATTGCTACATTCCTATATTCTATATGTTGTAACAAAGCCATAAGCTGAAGAACTTAACCACTATATAGCTCAACTGCAAACATGGCCAAGCAATGTTACCAATGAGGATAAGTCTATTTACAAAATTTACAACTCTTCTTCATTGCTCTCATCATCACTGGTGGTGCAAGAATCATCATCCATGTTAACAGCTGCCACTTTGGAAGTGCTGATCCTAAAAGAAGCCGACCGAATCTTGTCCGGCAACTTGGCATTTCCACTAGCAACCACCCCGCCACCGCCACCACAAGCATCTTCGCCGTCATTCTCCTCCTTCCTCAAGTCACTAGGTGGCAAGAAACAATCCAAGGACAGGCCTTGAACATTGAAGTCAACTTCCTCAACCTGCCAAGTCTCTTCCATCCTTGTCCTCGAATGCGTCTCGGGTCCCTCACCAAACCGGAACAATGACACCCGTGTCGTCCCACCGTGCGCTATCTGGATGCCGTCGATGGCTCTGTAGTCTTGTATGAGGGACTCCATGTTGGTTTCCCAGTATATGGTTTCTGTTGCTGAGGTCTTGAGCTTGAGAAGGTGTGAGTCCTCTAGCTGCACCAAGAAGCCTGTCCTTTGGCTGAAGTAGCCCCACACTGTGTGGCGTACTATCTCCACGTTGCCGTTGCTTCGCGCTCGCAGCGCCGACGTCTCGGCTTCGTGTCGAAGTATGAAACAGTCCTCCATGTTCACTGTCTTCTCTCCAATGCATATGGAGTTGCTGAACAGATTTGCTGTGGACCTTGGATCAAGACCCTGTTAACAAAGTATAAAATTTTGATTGACATGTTAGCATGTTACTACTCATGAACAAATAAGAATTTTTTGCCATATGATCAAGCATTGCTTTTGAAATTATTAATGAACTGCTTAATTCTTTTTATATAATTATATTCACTACTTATTATGAAGCATCACAATTAACCTCGCCTTGACTATAATTAAACCTTGTCAACGCGGTATATTAACTTCAAAAACCTTTATCTTTTTCATCTTTCGGGTAACAAATAATTGTTGGTGGAAACTCATATGCAATTAACTTTATATGATATTGATAGTTTAAAATTGTTAGATAACAATTTAGATAAATATGTCAAATTATCTAGCCGTTTTTTACAAACAACTTTACATAAAGTCAATTAGATGTGAATATTTACCCGTCCTAGCTCCCCAATCCTAGATTATTAAAGTACAAAAATAACAGAAAGAGAAAGTCTTGGTAGCCAATATTAGGAACACAATAGGAAGCCAATATCAATTTTTCTTTCTTTTCTCTTTCTCCTTTTATCACGCATTATTTTCTTAAGAATAATGCTACGTAACCAACATTAGAGGACCAATAGGAAGCCAATGAATGTAATTAAGGAAATAATAGGTGGTAAAAAGGGAAAGAGAAAAGAAGAAAAAAGCCTATTAGCCACTCATTGGCTAACAAACTATGGACTCCCTAAACTTTCTCTTTTCTTAATTACACTCATAGGCTCCATATTGGTCCCGTAACGTTGGTTTCGTAGCATTATTTTAAAAGAAAATAGCTTGACAAGGGCATGTGACTATGAGAATCATGTCTCATGGAATTTGGTCCTAACTCCTAACAAAACAATAGGGTTGCTAAGACACTATAATACCGAATCAATGTGGTAGCAATGTGAACTAACTAGGCCATGGCCCATGCATAAAATTCGAAATTTATTTTTTAATCTCTTACCAATCAAGTAGAAAATTCCAAATTGAATCACCCAAAGTTTCAAGAGCATCAACGGCAAAAGAATAAAACAGCTTAGTAATGGATTAGAACAGGTTGTCACAGAGCGAGTAAGGGTTAATTATGAAAATATTGTTGACTTGTCTCAGTCACAACTAACTAAATTGGAAAAGTGCCCCAATTTGACTTTAAACTTTAAATGGAAGGAATTTCCCCGCATTCCCCTCTAATCAAATTTAGACCTTTTTTTTGTTATGAAATTAGGTGTGGGCCAAACTTATATGGAAATGACAAATAATTAGAACGAGAAAAACATCTTTCGTTATTCAGAGATATGATATGATAATTGATGTTTCTTCTCCTGTGAAAGATTTTGGATAAATACTTTTATCACATGATATTAGAATTTGTGTTATTAAAAAAATATATATATATGTAGAGTAATTTCAGAATATACAACAACAACAAAGTCTTGTTCCACTAAATGATGTCGACTACATGGATCAAACTCTATCATTAAACTCTATCATGTACGCCGTTAAACTCTATCATATATCATATCTATGGAAAGATCAGGTGGTCTTCCTAGATAGTAATTTCAGGATATAAGAAAAATAAAATGAAAAAGTTGCCTATACAAAATAAATACAAAGAAAAAAAAAAGGCCCTATGGGAAATTAGAGCATTTGAGGAGTTAAGAAAATAATAATAATAATGATTGCTGAAAAAGCAGCATATATGGAAACATTCAATTCACACCTGAGTTTAAAAAAGCAAATTTTAAAACAGCACTTTTAAAAACCATATTATTATTTTTTTTTGATAAGAAAAACCATATTATTATTGACTTTAGACTAAAGTGCCCTTTTTTTTTCATTCATATTGGTTATTTGGTTAGGCGTATGACAAAAGGATAGGAGCAGCTCAGTTCTATTAAATTACCATGAAATTAATGATAGAAAAATGTCCTCATATTAAATAGAACACACCAATGATTATCATTCACCCAGGCCACATACAATGGAATCAGAATAATCATAATTAAGCATGCTTCATTGCGTCCCATGGAAACCAAAAAAACAACCATAGTCTACAAATTTTACCCAACAGTTATAAATTAGTCAACCTTTGCGTACCAAAATATAAATAACAAAATAATGTTAAATAATAATTTAATCAAATATATTAAATTATCTAATAATTTATACCTGTAGAAAACGGCGAAGAGGACGAGGCGGGCCTCGAGAAGCATGAGAATGGTGCCAAGGTGTTTGCCTCCATGCTACTTTGCCATCACTCCCAGCACTGATCTTGCACCCTGAAACCACAAGCTCCAAGCACCAAAGCTCTGGACTCTTTTGCCACATCACAAAACCCCCCATTTCTCCCTTTGTCTCCAACTTCTTCACCTTCATTATCTTCTTATAATAATGATTGTTATTGTTTCCATTATTGCCCCCATCCCCCGCCCCTGCCGAAAACTCCGTCGTACCCATTCTCACCTGACCCATTGCATACATACTCTCCACCAAATCCAACGCCCGCTCTCCCCCGACCGCCGCCACGTACTGCTTCACTATGTACTTCGCCATGGAAGCCTCCTACACCGCCGTACAAAATCCGTTATTTCATTACATATAACAAAATTCACACTAATAAATATATTTACCGTTATCTTTTATCCGTCAAGCAGAATTTTTTAAAGATTCTACCGGGACAGTGACGGATGAAAGAAGACGGAGGGTAATAATAAAAGCAGTGAATTTAATTAATTAATGGTTACTGACAATGCGTTGATCTTTAATGGGTCGAGTGATGGGTTGGTTGTCAGAGGAGATAGGTGAAGGGATTAATGGAGCTCCCACAACACCCAACAAAAGCTGTAACTCTGTGTTCCTTCCTCCAAAAACTGATGTAGCCATGGATGATGATGATGATGATCTTGATTCTCCATTGTTATTATTATTTGATGATGATAAGGGCTTCATCCATGACTTCATGTTGTGCCATGAAGCTCTTATGGGTCCACCCTTGTGAGTAAGAATCTCTTCCGGGATCGGAACCTCCAGCACCGTTTCGAGACCGTCCTCACGATCAAGATTTGGACAAAGCTTCTTCATAGATAGAAATTAAAGAAGAAAAGAAACTAGGCCAAGAAAGTAATAAGGTTGTTCTGTTTTGTGTATGTGTTTTTTTGTGTGAGTGATAGAGAGAAAGAGAGAGAGAGAGAAAGAGGTAGCTTGGAAGATAAAGGGTGATGGCTTTGGCTTATATGAAAGAAGCAAGAAGCTAAGAGGGGGGTAAGGTGGGGTTTCCCTCGTTTCTTTAACGGAAAGATAGAAAATAACTTGTTTTGTGGTTTGTATGTTAAGAAATATAATATTCTTATTTTAACATTTTCATATTATATAATAAACAATAAAAATTATTCAATTAGTTATTTGTGCAAATTATATGTTAAAACATGAAATATACGTTGAAAATATGTAAAATAATGAGTGAACAATTCAATTTATTGCATGGTACTTATCATCACTATCTCTAATGATTCATAAATCTTAAATCTGTAATTAATCGTTTAAAATTTTGGACACATAAATTAATGAAATCAATCAATAAATCAGTTTAGAATTTTGGGATTAGGGTTTATAGGTGTCATTAAAAACTTTTAATTGTCATCACCACTATTTCTAATTAAAACCACTTATCAATTTATTGTTATATATCTTTTCTAAGCTACTTGTATTAATATCTAGTTGAAAAATAATAATTTTATGTGTATATTTATTTGTCTAATTAAATACAATCAAATTTTATGTAAAATAAAAAATATTTTATTATAAAATAAAAATTTATTTTGATGATATTTTTTATGTTATTTGATATTGAAATAGTCTTTTATTTAATATAGAAATAAATAACTTATTAAACTTAGTTGTCAAAATAAATATGTATTACTGTTTGAAAATAAAGAGAATTATTTGTTAATAAGTTCTAGAAAATATGAGTAAGTATACTTAAGAAATTAAATATTAATGAGAGAATTAAGTAAAAAACTTTGGGGGAGAAATTATAATATAAGTACCAACCAATGAAGCGTTTTCGGAGGGGGCCCTATGTAACGTGGTCCGCTACATGTCGTGTTTGCACGCCTCTTTTATATCCATTTTTATTTTTATTATTATTATTCACACTTCTTCACATTACAATATACCTTAATGCGAAAAAAAAAAAACCTGAATCTTATTATTGTATATATTTCCTTTGAAATTTAATAATTGATGGTGACTATGCATTAGTTAGAGTATAGTACAGAAAATGTACCTTCGAGTGACGGGACAACCGATTATATCGGCAGTACCAAAAGAAAGGCTGGTGATTTATCTATTGGTTGAAGATACACCGGCAGAACTTTTCAAGATGGGGTCTTAGACAGCTCTTGCTGGTGCAACTAATAGAAAGGGTTGAGAATGACGTACCTGGGAGGAGAGTGGGTCTCCTCTCTTATACTCGTCGTGTATCCATTCTAAATTGGGAAATGATCCCGATGATTGCCCTGATCATCCTTACTCATCGTATCATGCAAGGATATCCGAGGATCAGTCAAAGATTTGGTTTGGATATTGCGAATGGGCTTTCTCGGCCTGCAAGCTCCTTTTGGACCTTACGGGTCCTTATGGGCCATGCTGCGGCCGTTATTGGATTGCTCGTGCTGGGCAGGCCCAATATCCAGAACAGTTGCCCCAAACTCAGGTGGGCCGAGATTTCAGGCCAATTGAGTTGCTTATCTCGTCACGTCGTTATCGACTTTATATCGGGTTTTAGTGTAGTCCGTGTCTCGCTTTCTGGAAGCTTCTTGTAGTCGAAGGGTTAGGCTTGATATAACTGCTGACGTCAGCCGTCTCTTCGATTGCGGACGTGGGAGAGAGAGAACGTCAGTTTTGGATATCGTGCTGCAGTTATGAGGATTTATCCCTCCTAGCAAAAGATGGAATTGCCCTTTGTTTGAAATCAGGAAGACGGAATAGAGAACGGTTTCTTCCCCTTTTACCCCTCATTCATTTAAACTCAAGTGGGGAGGGAAGTTCTCTTTTTTCGTTTACTTCCTCTTTTACTTCTTTCATATCTCAGAGAAACTCTTCTGTTCTTGTGTTCTCCAAGAAGATTTTCTACCTCCATTGGGCCTTACTATTGCAGCTTTCGCAGGAAGACTCCTCTTTCTCAGGTAAACCTCTTCTTCTTCTTTTAATTTTGGCTTAAGTTAGAACGATCTCAACTTGTAAACTCCTTGTGGGATTTCGGTCGTTTTATTCGCCCATTTTGAGGGCTGAGAGGATCATCATTCGACCATTTGTAATCTCTTTCGTTTTTAGTTAAAAATCTTTCTTTCTGCATTTGGCCTCATTGGGTACTTCTCTCCCTTTTGCAATAGGTGAAAAAATGACTGACATCCCTCAAGACGAGCAGTTGGCCGTCATGGGGCAAGGGGCTGTTGCGGCGCAAATGCTGCACGAACTGCCGGATATTTATCAATGGGTGACCCGAGACGTTTTAGTGGCTCCATCCACCCTAAGCCAAGAATATTTAGATGAACTAAAGAGTTCAGGGGTCCTTTTCGGAGGGGGAGATCTGGAAAGGCGGTATCGGGTTGAAGCTGCCTCTCCAAATGAGCGGGTTTGCTTTCTCAACCTGAACCATCTAAGGGTCCCGAACTGGCTATGGGTGAACGAGGTGATGTTCACCGAGTTCGGGATTCAAATTCCCTTCTCAAATTTTCAGCAGCGCCTATTGAATCGTTCTTCCATTGCTCCGTCGCAACTTCACCCGAACGCTTGGTCGGCGATTCGGTGTTTCGAGTTGGTGACGGAGTTTCTTCAACTGCCCTAAGACCCCGAAGTCTTTTTATTTCTCTTCTCCTTCTTTTCTTCTAATACCGAAGGTAAAACGAAGAAAGGGTATATGTCGGCCCGTCCTGAGAAGGGAAAGAAGATCTTCGGTTTGTATGAAGACTCTTTCCACGACTTCAAGGGTCGGTATTTTAAGATATTTCCAGTGGGGGAGCATCGTCCTTTATGGCTAAGTTTGGAGGGCCAGGGACGCTTCCCTTCGTATTGGAGTTTTGACGCCGGCGTAGAGTATGTTCCCGTGACATACAGGAGGCTTAACGCCGACCAACAGGACATTGCCGACATACTCATTCGGCTCTTCTTCGAGCGTAACTTAAAGCCGAAAATGGTTATAGGTAGACCTTCTGAGGCTACGCGTGCAATCAGTAAGTGGTGTTTTGTAGCTTTTGTCTATCATTTGTTATAAAAATAAAAAAAGAGGGGTTCTAACTTCTTGTTTTGTTTTTCTTCATTTTGCAGTTCGAATGGCTGGACAGGATGTGACCCTTTCTCGTCTCCGCAACCTCATCCGCCCCGCTGTAGCCGGCGTTGCTTCGAGTACTCAGGGCCCAAACCCAACGGCGCCTGGACCTATCCCCGCGACTTCTGGTCCGTCTTCTGTTGGTCGGGCTGCGACTCCTCCCGCCGGGGCCGTCGGAGATACTCAAGTGGCTCCGAAGGGGGAAAGTACCAATGAGCCTGGCCAGAATTTCGATACTATGGTTAAGATTTCTTCGCCTGATCGTAGGAGGAACGAGATGCCGGTCCAAGGCACTTCTCAGAAGAGGCCAGCGGATCCCATTTCGACGACTTCGAAACGGCAGAGATCAGAAGGGACCACCTAAGACTTCAATCCGATGGATCGTTCATTCGACGCGTCGGGTTTCACTGCGTCCAACCTATTGGTTCCCCGGGCACAGGAGGTCCTCAAGGACTATGATCCGGTGGAGAGCCTTCGTTGGTCGCAGTGGGCGCTGTTGAAATCTACCACAATCATGAAGTCCATCGAGAGCCTCGGCTGACAATGTTGGATGAGTCGGAGAGGCGGAACGCGAAGCTTGTAGGTGATCTTAAGGCTCTTAATCAGGTGAAGGCTTCGGCGGAGGCGGAGAAAGTTGAGACTGTTGAGGCCAAGGATAAGGCCGAGGCGGATTTGAAGGCTTTGGAGCGAGAGCTTGGCAACCTCCGGAAGAGCAAGGATGCAAAGATTGAGCGTCTGTGTGGCAAGGAGAAAGAGCTTGAAGAAGAAGTAAAGAAGATGCAAAGCTTAGCTGTCGATGAGAGGTCCCGAGCCGACCTAGCCCAATCCTCCGCTGCTGACTTGAAAGCTCAGTGTGATAGCTTGGCCAAGGACGCGAAGAGCGCCGTGGCGGCTACGGAGGCCACTCTGAAGGCTCAGTTGGGGGTGCTACTGCCGGATTTTGACAGTGCACAGATTGGGTTCTTCAAGGACATCGTGGATGGGAAGGTGGTTGATCTCCCCGCGCCTCAGTAGGGTCTTTTTTAGCTATCTTTTATAAACTTACTTTTGATACTTGGATCCGTGGGGCCTTTGACTGGGGCGGATCCGTTTGTTTTTTACAATGGGATCTCTCGTGTCGGGTTTAACAGGTGGGATCCCTTTAACTGTTTTTTTATTTTATTTTACTGAGTTTGTGAATGGCCGGTTTGGCGGGTCCGCCGTGCCTTTGACTGGGGCGGATCCGTTGTATATTGACTATCTTTTAACTCTTAGGGAATTTTTAGTTAAAAAAATACTTGTCGAATTCCGATTAATAGGGTGGGAGTGATCAGTTCCCGGTGTCCCGTTAGGCGATGGAATTATTGCAAGTTCAATACGTAGATAACAAAGGTTTTTCTTAACGGGCCTCATCAAAACCTCCCGACTTCCCGAAATGGGATACCTCAGGTAGGAAAAAGAGTACCCTTTATTCATTAATTCAAAAATCAAATACAATAAAAGGAAAATTATTAAGTTTAATCATAAGGAAAAGAGAGAAACAACTTAATAAAAGGAGGGAGGGTTCTGTCTAGGAGTAGAACCGTCGGAGGTTAGCCGCATTCCAGCTCCGGGGGATCGGGGTGTCGTCGAGCCGCTCCAGCTGATATGCTCCTTTTTCCAAACTCGGCGATGACCCGATATGGCCCTTCCCAATTGGGACTAAGCTTACCCTGTCCCGGTGTGGGAGGACCAATGTCATTGCGCCGCAATACCAAGTCGCCGATTTCAAAGATCCGTTTGAGCATTCCCCGATTATATCGGACACTCATTCTTTGTTTCAGCGCGAGCTCTGCTAAGTGCGCCTTAGCACGTACTTCGTCAATCAAATTCCTGTCGGCTATTGGATCGTTCGATCCCAAAATTATTCGTGGACTTGGTTCTCCAACTTCTATGGGAATTATTGCTTCAACTTTGTAAGTGAGTCGAAAAGGGATCTCGCCCGTTGAGGACTGTGGGGTTGTTCTATACGACCATAACACGGACGCGAGTTCTTCCGACCATAGGAATTTAGCATCGTCGAGCCGCTTCTTTATTCCCTTTACTATGACCTTGTTTGCGGCCTCCACTTGCCCATTGGCATGAGGATGTTCGACCAAGCAAAAACGTTGGCTGATCCCAAATTCCGTTGCCGATTCCTTGAACTTACGATCGGTGAATTGTGTCCCACTATCCGTGATAAGGATTGATGGGATCCCAAACCTAGTAATAATCTATTTCCAAACGAACTTCCAGCATCGGGTGCCGATTATGGTTGCCAGCGGTTAGGCTTCAATCCACTTAGTGTAATAATCAATTGCCACTATGAGATACTTCAATTGTTCGGGTGCCAACGGAAAAGGACCAACCAAATCTATCCCCCAAGTTCCAAAGGGTCGGTCAGCCGTGATGCGAATTAGCTTCTCTGGGGGGGCTTTATGGAAGTTAGAGTGGACCTGACACTTCTCACAGGCTCGAACAAACTTTATGACGTCCTTCATCATATTCGGCCAGTAGTATCCTGCCCGAATCAACTTCCTGGCTAACGACTTACCTCCGACATGGTGGCCGCAGCAGCCTTCATGCACCTCTCTCAGAGCATATTCGGTCTGAGTCGGGTTTAGGCACTTTAGGAGGGGTAGGTCGATGCCTCTTTTATACAACTCACCCGCAACAATGACAAATTTAGTGGATTCTTTCTTAATTCTCTTTGTTTCAGCAGTGTTGTCCGGCAACTCCCCTCTTTCCAAGAAATTCATGATCGGGTATCCAGGAGTCGCCCTCCGTCATTACCAACAAACAATCGATTTTCGACGTCGTGACGGACGGTTCCCTCATCGTCCCTTGGAGCAGGGAGCGGTTTCCTGACCCTGGCTTTGAGCTTCCGAGCTTGAATAGGAGGTCGGCTCATGTGTTCCACTCCCGTGGAACATGCTTGACTTCAAACCTTTCAAAACCTTCCGAAACTTCCCTTACCTTTGCTAGGTATCTCTGCAGCAAGAGATCCTTAGCTTGATAGGTCCTATTAACTTGAGAGCTCACCACTTGAGAATCAGTATATACCTCCAATTCCGTCACCCCGACTTCCCGCGCCAAGGTTATTCCAGCTAAGAGGACTTCATATTTGGCTTGGTTGTTTGAGATGGGGAATTCGTACCGGATAGATTGCTCTACCATGACTCCATCCGGTCCTTCAGGAATTATTCCGGCTCCCCCCGATGTTTGCGTTGAGGAACCATCTACATGGAGTCTCCATCGCTTGTCCCCTTCAGGCTCCGTTCCCATTGCTACCATTTCAGCCAAAAAGTCCGACATCGTTTGGGCTTTGATTGCTGTTCTAGGTCGGAATTGAATGTCAAATTGTGACAATTCCACCGCCCAATGGAGCATGCGCCCTGCTAAGTCTGGCTTTTGCAAGATGCTTCGAATGGCTTGGTCAGTTCTGACAACGACGGTGTGGCTTTGGAAGTATTGCCTCAATCGTCTCGTGGCCACCAAGAGGGCAAAAGCCAGCTTTTCTATCTTAGAATATCTTAATTCCGCTTCGTGTAACACCCGACTTATAAAGTATACCGGCAACTGACTTCCGGACTTATCTTCCTTTACCAGAGCCGTCGCGATTGATTCTTCAGTGATAGAGAGATATAGGTATAGCGGCTCTCCGACTGTTGGTTTAGATAATATCGGGGGCTCAGCCAAAACGGTCTTGAACTTTTGGAAAGCCTGTTCGCATTCCGAAGTCCACTCAAACTCTATCCCTTTTTTCATGAGTCAGAAGAAGGGGAGAGCGTTACGCGCTGAGGCTCCTAAGAAACGAGATAGTGCTGTCAACCTCCCGTTGAGTCTTTGAACGTCCTTTAGATTGGCAAGACTTGGCAACTGTAAGATCGCGTTGCATTTTTCGGGGTTCACGTCCACCCCCCTTTGAGTTATCATGAAACCCAAAAATTTCCCGGCTTCCATTCCGAAAGCGCACTTCAAAGGGTTCAAACGCATCTTGTACTTTCGGAGGGAGGCGAATACCTCCTCCAAGTAGGGGACGAGTTCTTTCGCGTTCTCGATTTTAGCCAGCATGTCGTCCACATAAACCGCCACCTTCTGGCCAATCAGGTCGTGAAAAATCTTGGTGACCAACCTCTGATAGGTCGCACCGGCGTTCTTCAAACCGAAGGGCATGGCTGTGTAACAATATGTGCCTTCTGGGGTGATGAACGCCGTTTTTTCATCATCAGGTTTGTGCATGGGTATTTGGTTATACCCGGAGTATGCGTCCATGAAGGAGAGGTACTTGTAGCTGGAGGAGGCGTCCACAAGACCGTCGATACTTGGGAGTGGGAATCCATCCTTCGGACAAGCTTTGTTCAGGTCGGAGTAGTCGACGCACATTCTCCACTTCCCATTAGCCTTCTTAACCAGCACTACGTTCGCCAGCCATGTGGAGTATGGCAATTCTCGGATGAATCCCGCCTCTAGGAGTGCTTTAGTTTACTTCTTAACCTCGGCGGCTCTTTCATTAAACATGCGTCGCTTCCGTTGTGCCACCGGTCGACATTTTGGGTCCGCAGCCAATGAGTGCGACATTACCAACGGATCAATCCCTGGCTTGTCAGAAGGGGTGAATGCAAATAGGTCGCCATTTTCCCTCAAGAACCGAATCAACTCTTGCTTAAGTTCATACGGGAGATGCTGATTTACGAACGTGTGGTGTTCCAACGACTCTCCTATCTGAATCTTCTCTAGGTCTCCATCTGGCTTGGGTCGAGGTTGATATTCCACTAGGGCATTAAGGTCTGCTAAGAAAATTCCGGCGGCGTCCCGAGATCTCTTTCGGAGTGCCAAATTGTTATTGTTGCATTTCAGAGCTGCTTCCCAATTTCCGAAAATATTGCTGATCTCCCCTGAATCCGAGATGAATTTCATTACCAGGAATTTGGTGAAGGTTATGGCGGAGAGATCATTTATCGTCTTCCTCCCAAGAATTACATTGTAAGCCGTTGAGTCCTTCAAGACGAAAAATTCGGCCATCACAGTTTTCTTCAAGTCACCTGATCCTAGGGTCATCAGAAGCTCGAAACTCCCGTCGGGTTTGATGAAATGATCTCCCAGTCCCATAACTCCAGGCTGGTGTGTTTTCAAGTTGGTGTATTTAAACCCTAGGGAATCATAGGCGTTCCAGAACATGATGTTAGAATCTGCTCCAGTGTCTACTAGGATCCGATGCGCTAGGCCTGAACTGATTTTGGCCGAAATCACCATCAGAGAGTCAGTATCGGCATGTCCATTTCGAAAATCATCTTTTCCGAAGGTGATAGTTGGGAACCTGGAAGGATGAACCTGGGAGGCGGCCAAGACCTTCAAGTCTTTCTTATGGCTTTATTGGACCTTTTTGACAGAGTCGTTCCGGTGATCACGAGCACTTCCTTATCGGTGTCCTCGTCCTCCCGATAGTTGCGGGGATTACGAGGTTCCGACCTTGGAGGTCTGTTGCGGTCCGAATTTCGAGGTTCCCTGATCACTTGGATGAACTCGTTCAACTTTCCTTCTTGTATGGCTTGTTCGATTGCGTCTTTGAAGTCGTAGCAGTCTTGCGTCTTATGGCCGTATCCCTGATGATAGTCGCAGAACAAGGATTTGTTCTTTGCGTTCTGAGTTCTGCCCCTAAGTGGTCTAGCTTTAGTGATGATACCTCGTCCGGAGATTTGCTAATAGATCTCCGATATGGAAGCGACTAACGGGGTATAATGTTCATATCTTTGTTTTAAGAGTTTCTGGCTGCTCTTAGCTCCCATGTCCCGCTGGTTGTCTCGTGAGCTCGACCCATGTCCGTTATTCCGGGAATGGACCTGGGATTGCAAACTTTTGGTGACAGCGACTACCCGATTCACCTCTTCGAGGTGAATGAACTCCTTTGCTTTAACCTGTAATTCTTTCCTGGACCACACTGGTTTTGTAGTCAACTGCCTTCTGAAGTCATCGTTAGCTAGGCCGTTGGTAAGGCATAGGCTTGCTACACCATCTACCAAGTCGTCAATGGTTTTACATTCAGCGTTGAAACGCTCAATATACTTCCTGGTAGTTTCATTTGGTTTTTGAACGGTTGCTAATAGATTCATCGGGTGCTTGATACTGTCAATGCCGGTGGTAAACTCGTTCATGAATAGCTCCCGAATCTCTGAGTAACTCGAAATGGAGCCTGCCGGAAGAGAAGAGAACCATTGTTCGGCTAATCCGGTGAGTGTCGTTGGGAAAGCTCAACACTTAACTTCGTCCACCGCACAGTCGCAAATCATACGATGTTCAAAATAATTGAGGTGGATGTGAGGGTCAGTCGACCCATCATACTTCATATCCGTGGGTTTTATGAACCCTTTGGATGGCTGGACTTTGAGAATTCAACCCGAGAAGGGGGTAAGTCCCGTGACGGGCGGAGTGTCTTCTCGAGGTTCCTTTCGGGTTCTCTTGTATCGTCAGTAAGCCCTAGGTCTTCTCTCCCGCAAGTCGTCCGAAGAGGACTTTACTTCCAACGAACTACTGCTGCGACGGCGTTGCTTCGGCGGTGACTTAGGTTTTTGTCGGGTTGGTGAGCGAGACCTGGAGCGACGATGTTGCTTGGATGAGGACCGACTTCGCGACCTGCGCGCTCCATCCCTAAGTTTAGCATTTTCCTCCTGTAAGTCCTTGACCGCCTGCTCCATCGACTGCACTCGATGTCGAAGCTCTTGGGTAACCCGGGATTCCGAGCTACCGATTCCTCCGAAAGGTCGGGGATTATCCCCGCCTGGAGCAAGCTTGTCGAAGGCGCTAGTTGACCGACGCCTCTCCCCTTCAGGGGTGGGTGACGGTGTAATCCGCTCACCCGCCTGTCCGGCGTTGGCTTCATTGGTTGCAGCAGGGTTGTTGGCCGTAGCGTTGAGGTCCAAGCCCTCTTGTTGTTGGTTAAGCGGTTGTTCTTGTCATTGTGCGTCACCTGAGTGATCAGTGTACGGAACACCCTCCTCATCTTGGTTTGCCATTGCGAGTTAAAGTACGGAGATCCCCACAAACGGCGCCAATGTACAGAAAATGTACCTTCGAGTGATGGGACAACCGACTATATCAGCAGTACCAAGAGGAAGGCTGGTGGTTTATCTATTGGTTGAAGATACACCGGCAGAGCTTCCCAAGATGGGGTCTTAGACAGCTCTTGCTGGTGCAACTAATAGAAATGGTTGAGAATGACGTACCTTGGAGGAGAGTGGATCTCCTCCTCTTATACTCGTCGTGTACCCATTCTATATTGGGAAAGGATCCCGATGATTGCCCTAATCATCCTTACTCATCGTATCATGCAAGGATATCCGAGGATCAGTCAAAGATTTGGTTCGGATATTACGAATGGGTTTACTTGGCCTGCAAGCTCCTTTTGGACCTTAGGGTCCTTATGGCCCATGCTGCGGTCGTTATTGGATTGCTCGTGTTGGGTCAGCCCAATATCCAGAACATGTATAATTTCTAGAATTTTCTTAGTTATTAATTAATATTTGTTTTGTCTCTAATAATATTATTCAGCAAAAAGGGAAAATGTATGTGAAGTTAGCCCGGGTGTCGATTCTGAAGTGGATAGTAGAAGTTATTATTTTAGATGCACTATCACTTTCTATGTGCTAATGTTGGGCTATGTATGTTTATAGTTAGTGATGTATATGTAGCTAGTGTAGTATATGTTTGTTGCTATGGTGGATGATGTTTCACGTCAATGTGTTGTTCTTATTGGTTTAATTTAATTAATTACTATCTGAGATGATTTTGAATTTCATGTGTGGCTCCAAAAATTAGAGGGCAAGTCAAATCCATAATGGGTTTAATTAGTGACAAGGAATAATTGAGATAGATAATAAGGTTAAGAATAATAGGAGAAGATCCCTCCATCTTCAAGATTGTTATAACTTAAGAGTAACGAGCACTTCTTATATAGTAAATATTGTATTTCAATTTTCATATCTCAACCGGTTGTCTTACTTGTTTTCTGTAATTGGATACCTATGAAATAGGAAACATTTCGGGTGCTGTGTTTTTCGTAATCAATGATCTTTAATAGTTGATTTTAATATATATATATATTAAAATAATTTATAATTTTATAATTAAAATCGACAATTAAAATTATTGAATTAGGGTAAAATATGTTTTTTGTTCTCAATATTTGTGAAAATTTTTAAAAATACCCATAATGTTTAATTTGATTCAATTTTATTCTTAATATTTTCGAAAAATTTTAAATCTACCATTACTATCAAATTTTTTATAATCAACATATAGTCATAATTTTTTTTTTAATTTTATCAATTTTTATATATCATTCACACCACCAACACCTACCAAATGCGTAGATTTGGTGAGCTTTTGTAGAGCTCACGACGATAATGTTGGCACCGATGTGAAGGGGAGGAAGTGATGATAATGGTGACGAGCAATGATAGTAGGAAGTGTGTTTTAAAAAAAGTAATTTGAAGATAGAAGAATGCTGATTTCATGATAATGACGATGAAGATAAATAGTATTTTGATGATAAACTTAGAAAAATATTATTAATTACACATTGACAATTAAATATTTGATAATAAATATAAAATTAAAAATAATCGAAATTATTATAATAAAATTGAATTAAATTAAAGTTATGAATATTTTTAAAATTTTCGTAAATGTTAGAAATAAAATTTTTATTTTACTCTATTGAAATTATCACGAACCTGAACTATCTGAAATTCTTCTTATATATATATTATTGTAGTTATGATTGCATTGTAGTGAGTTTAAATTTTGATTTATAGAAAATAATATATCAAATAATTGATTGACATGATGAACTTTTATAAATATGATCTATAAAATATATAGATTTTAATTCAACAGTGAGTTTGTATAAAAAAAAAAAAAAAGAGAGAGAGACTAATATAAAAAATTAAAGGTTATTGAATAGCGTAAAATCTACTTATATACTTATATCGTCATTAGTTTGTTTTAAGAGTTTAATTTTGATGCACTCACAGTGTAAAGAGTTTTACATAGTCATCTAATCAACATTTATGCATTTATGTGACTTTAGAAGTAATGATGTTGAAAGTTAATTGCTTTTGATGATGTAGTAACACTTGATTATTGAATGCATATATGTAAAATTCTTTTACATTCACGACGCATGAAAATTAAATTCTTGTTTTAATTTATATGATAAATGTTTACGGTGATAAATTAAATTAAATGAGAAAAATGGCTCCATAAATATCAGGTACATATTTGTACTTAAGCTTGCATCTTTAATTTGAAAAGTTATAAGTGTTTTACTTTTATTTCAATTTACAAAATATAGTTACTAGAATTTTTTTAAAAAAAATTATCTTTTTTGAAAATTTACTTTAATAATTTACTTTATAAGAGTAAAACTTTCATTAAACTGAGAACAATTGCTGAAATTAAATATATAATTAAGGACAAGTTACTGTTTTAATCTAACATGAAACTAATATTATCAGATTACTCCAAATCAAAAAAAATGATCAAATTGCTCCATTTGTGTATTTCTATAGAATCCGTGGCACCCTAACATGTTTTTATGGATCCGTGACAGAGTGCCACGGATTCTGTGTTGTTTCTTCTCAATTCCCTTGAATCTGTGGCAGGGTGCCATGGATTCAGCCTTGTATTTGTAAAATCATCAAAATCCGTGGCAGGGTGCCACGGATCCAACTTGGAGGAGGGTATTGATTATTTTGGTTATTATCTTCTCTGAAAATATTTGTGCAGATTCTAGGATTGTCGCAGTAGTGAAGAGCTCATCCAATTTATTCTTTAGAGTCCCTCGGTCCAATAGAAGATGTGGACATAATGACTAGTGAACGGTTGTGCTGAAGAATTAGCAAGAAGTTGCATCTTAAAAAAATTGGAAGAATTCTTTGACAGAAATTCTTTTAAAAATTTGCTAGTGGAATTTGGAGGAGTTAATCTGGAGTATAGGGATCTAAAAATTTTCTCTTTCTTGAAACATAGGAGAGAAACCATAGGCTTGTTGATAGATTATATATGTAGTGGTTCGATAATATATCTATTTGTTTTTGTATTCTTGTATTTTGTTTTTTTGCTATAGGTGCTGAAGGCTATTACATAAGAGGAGTTCATGATGTATTGGTATGCTGCTAGGTGGGTGTTTTGATAATGAGTCTCCCTGTCTTATCTTGGTGTATGTTATATTTTGACCGTATTTGCTGAAGATTGATACATAAGAGGGGTTCATGATGTAGTGGTGTGCTGCAGTTTTGGTGTCTTGAGTTTGTAAAATTGATGACATGTGATGGATAGGAGTAAACAGCTGCAGAATCAAGGGAGATTGTAAGCATTATATACCAGATAGTCATGATGAGCACAAGTTATTGCATTGCTTCCAACAATAAAATTTTCATGAAGGGGGCATAAATGGAGCAACAACTGGCTTGAGATCATGATAACTGGGTGTGGATTCTCTTTTCATGCGATACATGAATCTTTCTATTTGGAGTGCATTCTAGGTGATAGGATCTTTTTTTTTTTTGTATGTTATTTCCTTAGCTTGTGTGCGACTGTGTTTGTTTTGTTTGGTCTTTTTGAGCGGTCGTGAATCTTGATCGTAACGCTGAAATGATTAGTTCACCATTCTGATGATTTTGCAAATACAAGGCTGGGTGCCACGGATTTAAGGGAATTGAGAAGAAACAACACATAATCCGTGGCTTGGTGCCATGGATTCTATAGAAATACATAAACGGAGCAATTTGATATTTTTTTATTTAAAATAATCTAACAATATTGGTTTCATGTTAGATTAAAACAGTAACTTGCCTTATAATTAATCACTCAAATTAATAATAAAAGATAATGAGAAGATGTAATAATTAATTAGATTAACATGAATGTGTGGTTATAAAGCTAAAAAAAATAGACACTAACTTGGTGCATCCGCTACACAATACAGTCTATTTAGACAAATTTGCATGTAATAACAACAACATATATATGACTTGATTAATAACTAATAAACAACCCTAATCCAAAGTGAAAATTAAAAATAAATAAATTAAATGAATTTCTTATACTTGTGAAAGGGATAAAGCGTAGTTCAAGCAAAGCGAGAGTGGAATGTAGATAAACCCTAGCCACACGTCGAATAATTTTGGTACCTATACAAATTAGAAGTAATTATTAATAAGAAAAATATATTATTATTATATATGAATACACAAAGTAGATAAGATTGTGCTTATCCAATGCAAGGACACATACACTAAAATTTAACCTTCGGAAATGTCGGAGATAGATAGATAGATGTACAAATACGAAGGTGCATGTCCCATATAATAAGATACGCAAAATAATTAATTAAATTGGACCAACATTCTATAATTGTAAATTGCTGCATTTAATTTGTAATTGAGAAAGATTACATATATAAAATTGGTTACAATCAGTTGGTTTTGTTAATATAAAATTAAGAATTAAGACATTTTAATAACATTTTAATTCATGTGGGCAACTATTTAGAATTGGAGAATACAAAATAAAATGCTAATTATTAATGTCTGAATTTTTATATTCATGAATTGAACTAAAAAATTTTAATTAAAATAATGAGTTTAATTTTGATACGCTAATAATGTAAAGAATTATATATTATTATTCTTTAATCAGATTCATGTATTTAGATGATTTTTAAATTAGTAAATTTAAAAATTAATTATTTTTCTACATGGCAATACACGATTAGTTGTATATGTAAACTCTTTTACATTCATAATTATATATGAAAATCAAAATATTTTTTAGATTTTTTAAGGTATCTCTCAACTCGACAGGTTGAAAATTAATTATTTACGAATTTAAATTTTATTTAAGAGTTTGTGACTTACTATTAAATAAATTATTGAGCTACGCACTGGACCTGAACGACGTATATCATTTTAATTTAGGCGATTATTTGATTATACTAGTTTGATGAGTTAATTAGTTAACGGTTAGGAGAAAATAAATGTGTATGTTTTCATGTCTCAAATAGCCATAAGCCATGTGAGGTGTGTGCTTGGATTCTAAATATTCCTAATCTCCATTCCCATCATTTGATAAAAATAATAAATAAAAGTGGCCCATAGAGGAAGCGACACGTATACAAGCATGCTGACGTGGATGCATTAAGAGACAAATTAGGATTTTGTCGTTAACAATAACAAGTAATCATCATGTCATGCACGTTCTCATCATCACCCCCCAATAATCTTGCTTTTATTCTCTTTATCTCTTTGGAGGGTGGCGACGACGTAACTATATATCTCACAATTTACACCATTTTTAAACAAAAAATATATAACTCTTTTATTTTGGATGCACAACAAACATTGAATTATTTATTAATAAAAAAAATAAAGTTTCTTTAATCACATTATTAATATAATTTTCTTATGATTATCTTGTCCCCCTTATTGAATAGAGATTATAGCAAAATAACTCAAACACAGGATTGAAGTCATCCACTTAATTAATGAAGCACTTGATTAACGTAAAACCCACGAGCGATAATTCCGCTAAGTAAAATTGCAGCAACTCACTCAATAATCTTCTATCTTTTTAGTTTTGTAATTATGCCACTCCTTTTTCGTGCTAAGATTCTAATTGCTTCCACAACTACATTACCTTATTTTTCGGGTATTATTATACACTCCTAACTCCTAATTTTATTTTTTATTTTTTTTAGATTATCATAAACTCGACAGATTAAACTAATCTTTTACGCTTTATTGAATGCCTATTTCGAAAAATTTAATGTGATCATGTTTCTTTTTACATACATGTCGCTCCTAGCTAAGTCCTAATTTTATTTTACTCAACATCATTCTATTTTATGTTGATAAACATTTAGTTGAACTCGCGTTAGCAATTTAGCATTTTGATTTTATTATTCTAGAATCAAATTTTCCTTAAGAAATGATCAACCAACAAAAGTTGTGGTGAACAAACATAAAGGATTTAAAAATTGTTATGGAAGAATAGATAAAAATACACATCATTTATTTAATGTGTTTAATGGATTATTATAACGAATGATTATAAAAAAAATTTAATTTTTTTAATTTTATATTTGATATATGATTTATCTTTTTTTAATGCAAATAAAAAAACAAAAGCTAAATTGATAAACATGAGTTATGACAAGAAACATATTGATCTGCACAATAAAATATATATATATATATACACTTGGCATGGATATGTTAATTTCTCCTGAAAGAAAACTTAAGATAATGGTGTGTTAAAATGGAGAATTTAGGTGTTTAAGTAGTATAAGATATGATATAGTGACCGACCTCTCACATGGGATTTGGGTCAATCAATTAATCCAAATGATGTCTTTATACATTTCCTTGTCTTTTCTTCCTCTTTGGTTCATTCGCATCTTCTCTTAATAAAATACTACCTTCACTGTTCACTCCATTGTAAGAAAAGTAAAGAATAAAAAAGATTTATCATTCATTTTTCACTTTTGTCTTCACGTAATTTTAGATACACATACATTACTGATAAATAAAAAAATAAATAGATAAGAAATGAAAACGGAAGAAATGTTGTAACATTAAACTTTTTAAACTCTTACCCTTTTTTTTTTCTATGGTCTTGTTTTAACTTTTAAACTCTTAGATTAAAGTGTTTTTATTGTTTTAGGTCAACAACTATTAGCTCAAAGTTAAAAGATAAAGAGAAAAGCTCAAGGCAAGTAACTTTAATATAATTGGCCAACTAAATTAGAACATTAATAATATGTAATAGAGAAGAAAAAAAAAATAGCACAAAACAGGGTATGCCCAAAAGTAAAGCCAACTTGAAGATAGCACAAGAACGATTCCACTAAATGCTTGCATTCACATTTATCATGATTCACATAATACATATTTAATATAATAAATTAAAATGGTAAATTTATAGTAATCTTAGAGATCCCAGAAAAGATTAAGATGTTGCTATGGCTCTCCATGCATGATGCTCTTCCTACTGCTGCTTTTCGATTCAGGCGCGGAATGACTACTTCTGATATCTGCTCGCGCTGTTCTCTGTCTGCGGAAACCATTCCTCACTGCTTTTTCTTTTGCCCAAAGACTCTCCAGGTTTGGAATAGGTTTGGCTTCAATCCTCCTCTTAATTCTTCTCTTCATGCTCTGTTGGACTGGGTCAAAGTTAATTGTCGCAAGGATGCTTTCTTGTTTTGTGCTATTTTGTGGTGGATTTGACGTGATAGGAATAATGATATTTTTTGTCCTAGTGATCCTTGGGGTTGTGATAAGGTGGTGACCTTGTGTCGGCATAGTGCTAGAGAATTTGTTCTTTATAATTCCTCCAATCACTCCTTTTTACCTCATAGTATCAGTCTGGATTGGTTGCCTCCCCCTATGCATTTTGTGAAGTTGAATTGTGATGGCAGTTTCTTGATTAATGGTCATCTAGCTGGTTTTGGCTGCGTCATTAGAGGAGTTGATGGTATTTGGCTGCGGGGTTGCTCAGGAAGTATTCAGGCCAACTCCAGTTTATATTGTGAGCTTTTTACTATTTGGAAGGGTCTAACCATGGCTTGGGAATCCGGTTACAGGAATGTTATTTACGAAACGGATTGCCTAGAAGCTTTTTCTCTTACCCGTGTTGATACAGCTCAAATGGTTGATTATAGCGACTTGGTTTCCAATATATTAGACATGCTTACTTGGGACTGGTCTGTGAGTATCATGTTTATTCAACGCTCTGCTAACTCGGCTGCTGATTTTTTGGCTCGCCAGGCGTCGTCTTCCCCACAAGGTTTTAGAGTTTTGAACACTCCTGGCGACGATCTTCTTAGGTTGCTCCAGCAAGACTTAGTGCCTTAGTCCTTTCTTGCTTTGTTTTTTGTCAAAAAAAAAAAAAAATAGTAATCTTAGAACATCTACTAATGCACTAATCCAAATAATGTCTATTGTGTATGCAGAAATAACATTTGTACACTAAGTAGTAAGTACCACCTAATTACTAATAATTAATTAGTAATTACAATTCAGTTGAAAGGTGCATTCATCTTGCACCTTTGATTGTGCATCATCTTGCAAAGAATCTAACAAGCTATGCTATGGATAATAACATGAAGATCTCCCCAAACATGAAATATGGATATAATTTTCCCTGTGATTCATTGTGTTGCCCTTACATTCTGGAAAGAACATAGCCTTACCCCTTTTATCTGTCCTTAGAAGCTATAGCAGTATACTCATGTTTTCATAGAGTTTTCAAGTATGTTGGAGTCTTGGAGTACATCGTTAAGCTGACGAAACTAACATGTCGAATTTACATATTTCTGGCCTCAACTAAACTGTGAGCAGGTAGTTTTCTTAATCCCACCTCATTAACCATCTCTCTTACTGTCTCTGCATCTCTCCACCTTCCTACTGCAGCATAAAGTTTAGCCAACAACACGTAATTTCCGGTATTTTCAGGTTCAAGCTCAAAAGCCCACCTTGCAGCTACCTCTCCCAGTTCAACATTCTCATGAATCACACAAGCACCAAGTAGTGCACCCCAAACAGCATGGTTAGGTGTTATAGGCATTGTTCTAATAAGGCTATACGCATCATTGAGTCGACCAGCTCGACCGAGAAGATCAACTATGCAAGTATAATGACCAACATTGGGAATAGCATGATGTTGTTTCAGCATAAACTTGAACAGAGACAAACCCTCATCAACCAAACCTGCATGGCTGCAAGCATGCAGGACAGAGGTGAAAGTAACTTGATTCGGCTTCACTCCAGACTGTACCATTTGATTGAAAAGTGAAACAGCCATTTCACCATGCCCATGTTTTCCATATGCAGAAATTATGCCACTCCAGATGATAATATCCTTTTCCGCCGTAGGAATTATATTAAAAACTTCGTGAGCATACCCTAAACTTCCACACTTCGAGTATATATCAACTAGAATACTCGCTACTTCAAGTCTGGAAAGAAATCCTAATTTTATAAGGTAACAATGCATGTTCATTGCCTGTTTGAGGTCGGCAAGAATAGCATATGCAGGAAGCACGCTATTAAAGGTTACATTGTCAGGTTCTATGTCGTTCGCTAACATTTGTTTAAATAGTTCTATAGCTTCTCTCGCAAGGCCATTGTGTATGAACCCAGATAGAACCGCATTCCATACTGGCGTTCTCCTTTTAGAGGTTTTCATGAAGAGTTTATAGCTGAGATTGCCACATACGCATTTTGCATACATGTCAATCAAGGCTGTTTCCACATGAACCTCTGAATCAAGGCAATGCCTTATCGCCCATGCGTGTAAGCATTTGCCATGTTTCAAAGAAGCCAAACCACCACAGGCTGATAGTAGAGAAGCAATAGTTACTGAATTTGGTTTTACTCCTTCAGACTGCATCATCGGACAAAGCACCAAAGCACTTCTTGCATCACCACTAATCATATATCCATTTATCAAAGTTGTCCATGTCACCACATCTTTATCCTTCATCCCATTCACTAATTGCCATGCCTCTTTCATATGACCACACTTAACATACATGTCCAGCAATGCATTCCTGACTGTCATATTTTCCCAAAACCCCTTTTCCTTAACTAGCAAATGAACCTCTTTCCCAAGCTTCACATTTTTCAAAAGGCCACAAGCAGGCAGAACTGAAACCACACTTGCACAATCAGGCTCTACACCCGCATCCATCATTCTATTATACATCCTCAATGCTAACTCGGCACAATTGTTCCGAAAGTACCCGTTAATAATCGTATTCCAAGACACCACAGTTCGTTCCTGCATCAAGTCAAAGACCAGCTGGGCTGCCTCTTTCTCCCCAGCATTCATGTACATTGCCAGCAAAGAGTTCTGGACAAATGTGTCCGAATCAAACCCAAACCTCAATGTCTGACCATGAACTCCAACACCCATATCAAACAAGGACAAATCACTACAACCCTTGATGATTATTGGGTATGTGAACTTGTCAGGCACAACGTGTCCTGAACCAAGCATTTTGACAAACAAGTTAAGAGCATTGCGGGGTCTTCCAATTTGGACATACATCCTCAGCATGGTGTTCCAGGAGAACAAGCTCCGTTGGGGCAAATGATCAAAGAGGTGGGATGCATAGGAAGCTTGGCTGCATTGGGCGTAGGTTGTGGAAAGCATTGAGCAAAGGTGGGAAGAGGAGAGAAGACCAAGGGTGAGGGCGAAGGCATGAAGCTTTTTGGTCTTGGAAAGTGACTGAGATGCTGAATATCTTCGCAAT
>JASCZI010181318.1:57601-79884 GCA_036250425.1 Stylosanthes scabra | reverse complement strand
AATTCACACTTCGCTGCAATGCTCACAAAGCTATTCTCTTTATTCGAAACCTTAATTGCCCCATTCATTCGTTCCGTTTCAAAACACAGCCTTGCCTTTGGTATTTTTTAACAAAATAAAGTTAGTTGAGAAAAACAATGATAGTATTGGTCATTTTGGGACTGTGGCAAGTACCTGAAAGAATGCAACCTTGGATGTAAATGGTGGCAGTGGATGGGCATTTCTTGTCAGTTTAAGTTCCTAGAGACAAGCAGAAAAACCACCCTTGTCAGAGCCATAGCAGATACTCACATCTATGGGTGAAAATGTCTAAGTAACCCGTATGATTTTTAATGACAATTGGAAAATCTATGTACAATTTTAACATCAATTACATCATGATCAGAGAACAAAGGAAGACGCCATGTTAACAAATATAAATTTATACAGGTTACAAAGACTAGCATAGATAAGCAAGACAATGTTACAGTAAGGAATACTTGAATAGTTACATGGTTAAGGT
This sequence comes from Stylosanthes scabra, assembly GCA_036250425.1. NCBI lineage: Eukaryota > Viridiplantae > Streptophyta > Magnoliopsida > Fabales > Fabaceae > Stylosanthes > Stylosanthes scabra. The sequence goes on along the minus strand of JASCZI010181318.1, from coordinate 79,382 downwards.
TAACCAAAAACCAAACCAGAAATTTGGTTTAGACTAGTATACAAACTGGTTTTAAGTGAGAAAACTTGTTATTAACCAGTTACAGAAGTAATAAACTGGTTAAAAAAAAACAATTATTTTCATTTAAAAATCGATATTTTCATTTAAAAACCAGTTTATGCAAAATCAATTCTAAATTATAAACCGATTTTTGAACCATTTCTTGATTACATATACACCCTTAAGTCAAAATGATAAATAAATCAGGAAAAAAAAAAAAAAAAAGAGACTAACTGAAAAAGTGTAATAGAAATAAACTACAATATACAATCATGTAATCTCATCTCATTTCTATATATCAAATTACCAGCAAATTAGTATTTCATTGTGTTGCTACATAACGCTTACAAGTAGTCTACTTAGAATAACTTGATTGTAGAACATGTGTTTCAAAAGAAGAAGAAAATATAACAAAACGAATAAATTTACCGAAGAGTGGTCCAAGCTATACATTACAATCATGTCATCTGCAGCTCCTGAGATACTCCCATTGCATGACCCAACAATGCAGATAACTAAATTTTGTTGAACAAAATTTCAGGTTTGAGCTTGAAACTTGAGAGAACCCTAAACTCCAACAAGAAAAATATATCTTCAGATTGATATAGTTCAAGTTTTTATTAATCAGTAAAAAGGAACAATAATAAACATTAAAAAGAATTATAATGAAAAGAGAAACCAAACAAGAAACCACTGCAAGCCACAGCTCAAGATCACTATTAACAGAAACAAATAGTAATGCGGAACAAATTAAGGCATCTGTGAGTGAGAACATTCATCAAACAGTTGGTGTGCAATAATAAAAAAGTATGAATAGAAGGATGAAGATGGAAACCCTGGCTGGCATTGTAGAGCTTCATGAAGTTGGAGAAGGTGAACGAGAGCGGTGAGGGATGCAAGTAGCTTGGAACAGCATGAGAGAGATTGCAAGATGCTCATTATTCATTAATGAAGAAAGAACACATGACCGGGTGCAAGTAGGAGCAACGAAGAGTAGCAGAAATATTGATGCAATAAGAGTGAGAAAGGAAGGGGGAGTTATAGCCGGTAATGGTGAGCTGGTGGCGGTGGCAGTGGCACTCAGCCTGTCACTGTGTCGGGAATGAATTGAAAATAAACCGCTATTAACTCAGAATTTTGTTAACGACGAAAATATTTCTAAACAGTCGTGCTACAATTAGTGCTGAGCGCAGGTTCGGTTTGGTTCGATTTTGGAAGAAAAATCATCCGATCCAATATTACGTAAATACATCGGTTCGGGTTGATTCGATTTTTTTCGATTTTTCGTTTAATTAAAAAAATTAACCTGTCTTTAAGTCCACAGCCATATTTTAGTGTATTCAAACTTATCCTATGCTATTTTCAACACCAATGCAACAAGATACTAACAATTCAAAGTTCAACGGAGCTAAATATTCCAAATTAGAATCAACAATTTCTAATATTATTTAGTTAAACAAATTAAATATCCCAAATCACCAATGAAGTTGAAGACCAAATAATGCAGCTACTATGTGAAAACACTAAAAAGAAGAATCCTATTATTCAGAGATAATACTTTGCAAATCACTATCAGCCCCAGTTGGTGTCATTTGGTCCCATCCATCATGGTGCTCAAAACTAGAAGCAAGGAAAGAAATACAAGCTTTTGTGGTTAGCAATGTACCTTAATAGAACCAATCAGAGTGCAACAACCTGGTATGAAATGATTTTAAAAGATATTCAATTAAATCAAGGAGAACCTATTTGAGAGAATCAATATAAAAAATAAGGGTTAAAGGTAAATATACTTCTGATCTTTTTAAAATTGGACAAAGGTGTCCCCACCTTTGATAAAATACATATATGTCCCTGACCTTCGAAAAAACAAGACATTCTTACCCCTCCTTTGTTAACAATCACGTGCCCGTTATGAACGAGGTGGATTTAAACGGGACTGATGTGGCTAAAATGGTGCTGATGTGTTCTAACCAGGGCCGTTAGTACAGTGAGGAGAAGAATGGTGATAAATTGTCAGAGGTTAAATTGTTCATTTTAACAAAGATGAAGGTCTGTTGTGTCATGACTGTTTATGTTATTTATTTTGAAAACAATCCATAATGACTCACACAATGATTTTGTTTGATAATTGAAATAGTTGCTACCATCATTTCTGATTGCCCCTGTTTAAATGTGTTTGAATGCATTTGTACATTAGTTGGATTATGAAAACAGACAAGAGCATTACAATATAGATTGTGAAAACTAAACAGCCAATAGCATAACCACAAGTGAACAAAGTGATAATATAGATATGCAACATTGAAGGGTTTTTAATTGAAAGGCAGTGTTTATAAGCCTGTTACAAATAGAAGGACTTAATGCCTTCCAAACAAAGTAGCCATAATGTTAAGTCTGCAGTGGACATTATATTCATATGAAGAGTTATAAAACGCAAAATGAAATACATTGTTTATAAGCCTAATTCACACAAAAGGGCTTCATGTCTTCAATAGAAAATAGACAAAATACATCCCAAAAATAACACCCAAATCAACAATTTTTAAAGCTGCTTGCGTAGTCCAGGAGTCTCCATGAACCTGAAGATCCTTTGGGTGGCAACACTTGCTGCAGCCATTGTCTCATTAGAAGGTCCTCCCATGTGCTGTTTTGGTTGAGGTTCAGATTGGGATGATGATAGAGGCTCTGATGGAGGTGGACTCTTCCTCTTTGCTCTCCTTCTTATCGGTTGCTTTGCCTTGAAGTTTAATGATGTTGTTGCATTACTGTTTACTCTAGCAGGGGTCTAAATGGTGCTTGTCCCTTGCTTGCAGCTGGTGCATTGTCAGGTTGTTGATTTCCCTGCTCAAATTATCAAAAGTTTGAATCAGTACATAGTAACAATCTTCCAGATAACTAGTAACTAAAATGCAACTATAAACAGTCAGGACACAACAGACCTTCATCTTTGTTAAACAGACAATTTAACCCCCGACAATTTATCATCATTCTTCTCCTCATTGTACTAACTAGCCTGGTTAGAACACATCAGCACTGTTTTAGCCACATCAGCCCCGTTTAAATCCACCTCATACAAGTTCATAACGAGCACGTGATTGTCAACAACGGAGGGGTAGGAATGTCTTCTTTTTTTGAAGGTCAGGGGTATACAGGTATTTCATCAAGGTGGGGGCACTTTTGTCCAATTTTAAAAAAATCAGGGGTATATTTGTCTTTAACCCAAAAAATAATTTACAAGCCACATCCATCACCATCAAAGTTCTGTCTACTTCTCTTCATAGTTCATATAGATAAAAGAATATTCTAATTCCCAAGTTCTACATGCTTAGGATGTAAAATACTAGAAGCTATCAAATTTCATCAACCTCCTGGGATTGAATGAAAATTTATACAAACCAAAACAATCAAAATGCAAGACAAATGATCCAAGCAATTCATATCTAGTTTGGCATTGCCATAATAGAAAAAGCAGTAATATCAAAAAGAGGATAAAAATAAATATGTAAGCAGAAAAAAATCAGCGCCCAATTTCTTGAGAAATTCCAAAACAAAGACTAGAACCTGTAAGAATAAAAAGCCTAAATAATCAAAATAAAAAATTCAAAACAGAATTTGCAATCACAAATATTAATTAGAATAAAAAAACCAAAAAATAAAAATAAAATGATACGTGAGGCAGAGGCTCCATTACAGATCAGGGATGACGGAGGACGAATTACGGAGCAAGGACGATATCTCAACTAGGGATGACTGCGTCATTGCGATTTCTGTGCGACGGGATGGAAGGCCGTGCGACCGAGGTTGGGACAGGATGTCTGTGGTTACAGCACGGGTTAATCTGCTACGGCGACGCTTCCACGTGGTGCTCTGCTAGAATGCTATGATGACGCTGCCATGGGCTCAGACTACAACACAATCCGAGGGATGGGCTATCGGGACGGCGGATGGCGGGCTGGGGTGGGCCGAGCTAGGGTAGGCAGAGATGACGATATAATCCGAGGGCTAGGCCGCTGGAACGATGGTTGGCGGGCTGGGGTGGCTTCATTCAATCATTCACTGGGAGTTAAATATCAGATTTGGCCCCGAAATTTAGGGGTTCGATCAAATTGGCCCCTGAAATTTGTTTGTTATCAATTTGGCCCTCCACTTTTGAGGACGTGACTCTCGTTGACCCTTCCGTCTACTTCCGTCAAATTCACACCTACGTGGCCGTTAAATGTGCCAGAGTGGATGCCATGTGTTCTGACAATTGCCTTGTAGGATGTAAGGTAGTTAAATGATGTGGCAAATTTGACTTTGTGGCTTGATTTAGCCCCTGTGCTTTCAAATATTGATGTTGGAACCCTAATTCCCAAATTCCATTGTTGTCTTCTTTCCAAAGTTGCTGTGGAGTGAAATTCTTGTTGAGGATGCAAGTGAACAATAGCAATAGGTGTATGGACATGTAGACTAAATGTCTATCAGCATCCATCCAATTCAAATGGAAGCCTAAAATTACCAACAAACATTTTAAAATTAAAACCATAACCATGTCGCTGGAACCAAAAGCAAAAAAGTAATAACAATTATCAAAACTAAATAAATCTATCTACACCATTCTTTTGCTCAAGATTTGACCACAAGAATAATCCAATTGTTTATTAGAGTTTTAAAATGACTACACAATTATAGATTGAATTCAAAGTGAGTTTAGAATTTACATTAATCAAAAGACAAACTGTCATTATGTTAACCAAATGTCAATAGAATAAGCAATTAAACTTATGTTAAAACATCAGTTACTTGAAAAATTAATAAAAGGAATTTGGTTGATGGAATATGATTTGAGGTAATTTTGTGGACTGTTAACTTACCAAGAGAAGATCTTCATCAGTACCAAAGGCTTTGCGAGCTTCTTCTAAGGACTTTGAAGAAATTCTTTTATGTTTCCTACACAATTTTTAGGGAATTTTGAATTTGTGAATTTATAAAGCGACCAATCAACTATTATATTAGGATTAAAATATAAAAATTTCATAGCAATAAGTTAATCCAGTCGAACAACATGAAAAAAAGGTTTGTATTATTCATGCAAGTTGTTCAAAAATTTAACTTTTTAAGAAGATCAGTGTCTTTTGTTTTTGCTGTCCCTTGCTAATTCAAAAAATTCAGCCACATTATCATGATATAATCTTCAAGTTGTAGATTAGACGTATGAGAACAAAGGATATAATAAAAGGATTTTAATAAGCATAAAATATTATTGTAAAGAGAAAAAAACGTTGATATAATAGAAGATATTTTGCACATAATAGAGAGAAAGAAAAGGGGGTTCTTAGAGCCGGCAGGATCTCTAATCTCAAACATATTTGATCCAACGTCATAGCTCAATATATATCAAAACATAGTGACTTGTAGATAAAATTTTTTGTTTCAGTAATTAACATAGCAAATTGAACAATAGAAATAGGAACTTGTGATGATGAAATATACTTCTTTTTCATAATATTAAAATAATGCCAACTCTCATTCAAGATTTACAGAAGAACAACCTTGAATTTAATGATTAGAACTTTAGAAAATCTGCAGGTATAGTTGTATCTAGTATAAGTGCTTAACATAGCAACAACAGTCTATAAAATAGATACATATAAAATCAGCTACCCTGCTTAAGTGCTTAACATAGTTGTATCTAATGTAAGTGCTTAAGAACATACTATTCTTACACACTATGTCTATACATTATATTTTCATATATAGAATATAGGGCTGTTACAGAGTAAAATTAAGCTTAGATATCACCCTAAAATTTCTGTAACTTAGTATTGAAACCACTGAAAATTAGATAAAAAAAATCTGTACTTGATGCTTGTACATTCTATCTATATATTGTATGAAAGATATAGCAAAGGACATCCTGCCATTCAAATCAGACTTTAATATTGGGCATGCTTTAGTATCCAAGAAACTATGACATAAAGCAAGCCTTTTGAAAATAATATAGTCCTAGTTGAAAAGTTGAGAAGGGCCATGAATTAAAATCTCTAGCAGAGCTAAGTTTTAGAGGCAATTACTATATTTTAAGAAGATGAAGTACATAAAATGTAGGTTCAATAAGATGCATCTTATTTCTAGTTTAGCACTGAAAATTGAGGATTATACCTTACTCTCGGTCATACAGTTTAATCTCCTTGGGTTGATACAGAATGAGCTAAAAAATAGATTTTCTGATGAACCCTAACCACTCTAATAGCCAAAAAAATGAAGAAGATGCATTTTATTAACCTAATGTTTAAGAATAGAGCATTCTAATTTAAAGGGTTTACTTGCAATTACTCACCTTGATAAGGCAATCTAAGCTTGTTGATGACTTGCTCCACAAGAACCCCCACACTTCGAATGCGGATGAACATCACCTACGACAGCCTTTTTTGTCGCTCTCTCCAGCACTCTCAACGGAAGGAAGAAGAAGAAGTGAAGAATAAAGGAAGAGAAAGTGTCTCTCTGTTTTGAATGTTTGGAAAAAAATGACTTTTATAGCTTTCTTAGCCACAAAACTACGTCGTTTTGCGCTGTGTTGGCGTGTCCAACTTAACGACCACGTAGGCGTGAATTTGACGAAAATGGACGGAAGGGTCAACGAGAGTCACGTCCTCAAAAATGGAAGGCCAAATTGATAACAAACAAATTTCAAGGACCAATTTGATCGAACCCCCAAATTTCGGGTGCCGATCTGATATCTAACTCGATTCACTGACTTGTGCAGCAACGACGCTACTACTCAAAACAGGGAGAGAGAGGATTGAATGTAATTAGATTAGGCTTAGGAGTCAAAAGGGGTTTGGTTTGGTTTATATATTATTATTATATTATATACACTGGTCCGGTTCGATTCGGTTCAGGTTGGTCAGTTTAGTTCGGTTTGGATCGGTTTTGATCACCCCTATGCTACATGTACACATCTTTTCTCCGTCCAGGTGAACTCGAACATAATATTACTATTAGAACGAATAAAGAATTTAAAAGTAAACGAATAGATTTTAAAACTTGTTCATGTTAACTTTGTTATATATATAAATTTTTGTTGATTTTTCACTTGGATGCCAAAAAAATGTGTATACCTAGATTAATTGATTTCTAAATTATTTAAATGCTTGATAAAAATGTTTTAGTTGAAAATTTTAAATTTTTTTATTTAATGAGTGTAAAATAAATGCATTGAAAATTTAAATTTTTATATTTTCAAAAAACTATTTTTTTGTTTTATAATTTTAACTTATGACATAAAGACAGATAAATCATTAAAAGAATTATGGGGACGACCCGTGATTTATACTTCTCACGTTGAGAAGATTTTCTACACAAAAAATCTTAGTGTGTGCTTATTGTTGATCAATAATGCTAGGTAACCAATAAAAATTCAACTAACATTAGCCAACAACTTAAATTGGATGTTCTATTTCTTTATATTTCGGATGTTCTGTTTTTAAAAAAATCTAAAGTTGGGTGATAGTTACTTTAGGTTTCGGATGTTCTATGACTTCCACGCAAAGGCATCTAAATTTCACCTTTCATCTTCTTCCCTCCTTTTCTTCTTTCTTTTCTTTTCCTATATTTCTTATCATTTTTTTTTCTTCTTCCATTCTTTTCTTCATCTATTCGTATTCTTCTTCTCTTTTTTTTTCTTCTCTTCATTTCTTCTTTTTTTTTTCTCTTCTTTTTTCTTCTTCTCTTTTGTTTTTCTCTTCTTTTCTGTTTTTTCTTTTTTTTTTCAAACTCTTTGTTTCGCTTTTTATTAATTAAGATAACAAAAATTTTACTAATTATTTTTATTGTCTTTAGAAGATGAAGAAGAAGAAAGTTGAAAGAAGAAGAGGAAAAGAAAGAAAAAAAAGTGAGTTTTTTGCATAATAATAATAATAATAATAATAATAATAATAATAAACAGTTGAGTATATTAAATAAAAATATCTTCTACCATTTAAATTTAAACCAATCCAAATTAAACCGCACATTCAATCTAATCCAAACCGAAACCGATTAAAACTGCATTAATTTTGGATTTGATTGGATTTTAATTTGGACAAATTGCATGAATTGTATCAAATTTCGGATTTACTTCTTCAAACCGATCCAACGTAATCCAATTCGCATAATGTGATATAATAGTACTATTTTATTATTAAATTTAAATTTTTTCTTATAATATCTTTAATATTATACATTTTTATCTTATTATGTACCATTATTATTTAGTGAATAAGATATATCTATGTATTTTATTTAACCAATCTATAATTTTTCTATTATTATGTTATTATGGTTATGTGATATTCTAATGTTGAAACGTATTTTATATTCTAATTATTTTTTAAAATTTACAAAACTATGAATTCAATCCAAACCGCTTTGAATTGGATCGGATTTGATTGGATTGTTTAGATGTTATCCAATTCAAATCACACCACAAGTAAGATTAGTTTCGGATAAGATGAGTTTTTTATTTAAAATCGATTCAAATCACACCGCGAACACCCTAATACAATCCATGAGTATCTTATACACTATTATTGTCAAACAAAATATAGAAATATTAATTTTTAATGTCTTGTTCTGTTCTATTTATATCTCAATGTCTTATTCTATCTTATTCTTGTAAACAAACTTAACCTAAAATTCGAATTGATAGATCCCTGGGACAAACAGTAATAGAACTTGAATTGGCTTTTCGAAACCCTGTAGTTGAAGGTTTAGATTTTAAGTTTTATATTTTGAGAATTATTTTTTATGCAGATCCACCATAAAATTTAGAATTTATAATCTCCTGATGTTATTTTTTTTTTATTCTATTTGATTCTGATATGGCCCATTAACAATGATCCTTTCTTTAAAATATCAATAGGTCCAATACGAAATCAGCCCAACAACCTAATCTACACATGGCAAATCCACAACAATTAAACAAGACAAGCTCAAGTAATCAACTACATAATTTAAATTAAATAAACACTCCTAACAAACTAAGATAAGACTAACATCACACTAACAAACTGAACGATGGATCATCCCAACAAAATAGGGATCTGATCCGATCCCCTATCTCTATCAAATAGGAAAAAGCAGTTACTAACCTAGGTTAACATTTATAAATAACATAAATTTATGAAGTCTTAAGTTAAGATATATTCTCACTTTCTTTTCATACTTAATTCAGAACAGATTCTAACCATATGAATTTTCTTCTTTGATGTTTCTATCAATAATAATAATTATTATAAATTGTTATTATTATGAGACTATGGTATATGTATGGCTATGAATTATGTGTGATTGTGTGGTGACCCTATCATCAAAGCAATTCCCAAACGTCTCAAAATTGTTTAACTTAGATTACGAATCCTTAAAGGCAGCAAATAGTGCTATGTGTTCCCAAATTATGGTGCAGCCCTAGAAAAATTAAAAAGGGGGATCTATTATTTGCTGAATCATTTTTTAATGATGAGATTGATGATGATGATTGATGAGAACCAAATTCAGCCGAAAGAGCTTAATTAAACAAATAGTAATACACACACATAAAAAAAAATTATTACAAAATTATGATAGCAATTATATATGCCTATTTTTTTACCAAAGATACGTTGGGAAAGGGGTTCAAACTCAAAACTTCTATTAAGAGAAGGGGACATATGTCATTTGAGTTACAGCTCATTGGCACATGCAATTATATATATAGGTAGTAAAAATTGATATTTTACGTAAAAATTGAAAAAAATATTAAATATGTAATTTTGAAATTATTTATTTTTCCCTATCAAGTAATTAATTTTAACTTTTCAGGAAAAAAAATGTTTTATAATATAAAAACATTAAAATAAATTTTTGTTATATTGATTATTAGTTAGGTGACCTAAGAGATTTAATATATGCAAATTATACACATTTTAGATGTCTAATCTTAGACCCAAAAAGCAAAAGAAAGAACAAAAGGTAGTATTTTAGGTTTTAGAATTTTAATTTGTTAAGTAGTCTATTCAATTCTTTTTATTCAATTCTAATAATATGGTACCAATTTGTTTTTATCAGGACAAAGAGGATGTAAATATAAGAATTTCTCTTTTATTAGTAAGTAGGTCCACTAAATTTTGGAGTATGTATAATATAATTGAGAGGTCCAAATACCCTAATTGGCTAATTCAAATTCCTCTGCAGACAATAATCCTTTGCATATGTACTAAACTAATCAACATTTCGTAGGGCTCGATAACAACCTAATTTAATTGATGTGATAGGGTATGGTCGTATGAGAGAAAATTAAGGTAAAGTTTATTCTAATGACCAATATAGAAATTAATTTTTTTTTAAAAAAAATTAAGACAATGTGTATTAGGAAAGTATGTTATTTTTCTTCTCTTATATGATTCAATTTTTCACCTTTCATGTATTGCAATGTAAAATTTTACAGTTATCACATTAGTAAAAATAGTGAAAACATTGTTTATATGATTAATTTATCAAAATTAAATTCAACTTTATTATGTGTACATATCTAACTTTGTTTTCATAAATTAAATGTTTATACATGTCTAATAATATATCCCTCCCTTAATTACACAAGAGTCTTTAAGATTTAGGTGAATTTTTGTATGTCTTTCTTTTTTATCTTATGTTAGATTTCGTTATTTGGATTAATAATAATTGAACTTTAACTTAAACTTTTTAAGTTATAAAAATTTAAAGTCCTAATACCACATTATGATATGGGCAACCTACCTATGTACACCAAAAGAAATTCAATATTATCAGATTACACTAAAATCAGAAAATTGATCACATTGCATCGTTTGCTATTTTTATGGAATTCGTAGCAGGGTGTAGAGATTTCTTGAATTCGTCGGACCCCACTACGGATTCAGATCAATTTGCAAAAGTTTGTACAGGATCCGTGGCACCCTACCACAGATTCGGTGTAACTACATGGTGCCACAGATTCAGGGTGAAAAAAAAAATCTATAAAATCCGTGGCAGGGTCTTTCGGATTAAGAATGTTGGTTTTTAGAGAGAGAAGTTAAAATTTTTTTAGAGAGAAGTCAGAGAAAAAGATTGAGAGAGCTTTTGAGTATTCTTCATGGAAGAGCGTCCGATCGAAGAGATTGCCGCGGAAGACCGGCGGGAGATGTACCACCTCAATGAGGTGTCACATGTCGCCCATAACGTCCACACCGAGGTTAGTTTTTTTTTTAACGTATTTAATTTAGATGTGATTTATTTGTTAATTACATGTGATTTATTTGTTAGTTAGATATGCTTTATTTGTTAGGGTGATTTAGTTTAGGTTTTAAGTTAGTTTAAATTAGATGTTACTGTTTAGGGTGTTAATAGATGTTATTAATTTCACCGTGACTTATTTACGAGTTTACGTGTTAGTTTCGTAACAATAGTCTGTTTAGCTTTAACTAATCGTTACGAACTGCCCATTTTTTTCTGATTCAATACTTGTTCCTATTCAACGCAGAAGGATAGGTGTATCGTCAGCGTCTGTCGGCAGATTGCGATGTGCCTAGATCCACGCGCTGAGCCGTTCGTGCAGCGGGCCGGTCTGCTCCCGGTTGCACGACTGACCGGGCGCTGGTTCAAGATTCACGAGCCGCTCATCAGTGCCTTCCTAGAGAGGTGGCGACCGGAGACTCATTCGTTCCACATGCCGTGGGGCGAGTGCACTGTCACCCTCGAGGATGTCGCGTACTAGCTGGGTCTCCCCATCGACGGCGAGCCTGTGAGTGGCTGCCTTTGGGGCTTCGAGAACATAATGCCAGAGGGTACAGGGAGACCCCGATGGGACTGGTTCCGGGAGATGTTCGGCGAGCCACCCGGCCCTCCGGACGCGGATTCCTACACCGTGACGTTCTCATGGTTGAGGAACAGCTTCAGAGTTCTCCCTAGCCATTCGACCGACGAGATGGTCCTCATGCATGTCAGAGCTTACATCTGGATGCTGCTGTCGATCTGTCTTTTCGGGGACAAGACTGGAGCTCAGGCTCATGTTCGTTGGCTTCCTTATCTGCTGCGCATCGACGATCTAGGTCGATACAGCTAGGGGTCCGCAGTGCTAGCCTGGCTGTACAAGAGTTTGTGTCGAGCAGCCAACAGGAATGTCGTCCAGGTGGCAGGGCCGTTGGATCTGCTGCAGAGCTAGATTTTCTGGCGGTTTCCCCTCCTTCGCCCTCCCACTTTCGACCACATTGAGTGGCCATTGGCCTCCACGTAAACCAATTTATTTGTTTCGTTGTGTAATTTTTACTTGTGTTTTATTTTATACTGCTTGGTTAACGTGTTTGTGGTATTATCAGGTGGTATAGGTATTTCCCCACATCTGACGAGAAGGCACCCCGACTGCAGGGTCTCAGGAGGCAGCTCGATTTGATGCCCTTCAGCGTGGTTAGTTGGAATTTCTATTATTTTCATATTACTGTATTAGTTATCAAACATGCATTCAATATTGTTGCCTTATACATCCTTTTCGTGTTGCGGTTCGTATGTCTCCCGTATCGGACGTTGGAGGTGGAGGCAGTGCTAGACCAACACATTCTGCAGGAGGAACACAGAGCCCTCTGGTGCTCAATCGTCCCACTTATATACTTTGGGACCATCGAGTGGCACCAGGTTGATCGGGTGATCCCGCAGTTTGGTGGGGTTCAGAATCGTCCTCACCCGGCCCTCAACATCGACTTCTTGCATGCGAAGGACGGACGCGGGAGTGACCAGTGGTTTCCGCACACCTTTCAGCGCTGGCATGCACTCTGGGCAACCAGGTATGGTTTAATTTATGGTTTCTGGTTTACTTTGACTTATTTTTTTCGTAGTTTACGTTATGTAACGTGTTTGTGGGTATGCAGGTTTCAGCAGTTGTTTGAGGTTGTACAGTCTGCTGATTCCAACCCCACTGCAGACTTTATTCAGTGGTGGATCCTCGCCACTAGGAGGTACCTTGTCCCCGTTGATCGTTTCCATCATTTGCCACCCGACGAGATCCCAGTTGAGGCCACATAGAGACAGTCAGGTCCACATCCAGCTCGCCCTAACGTGCCTCATGTGCCGGATAACAGGCGACTTGCGAGGAGGATGATGGTTAGGACGAGGACCACTGCTCGGGACTGGCAGTGGTTGGACGACATCATGGATGAGGATGCGCCGGCCGCGCCACCGTCGGAAAAGAATAGGCGCATGCCTGTGAGCTACGCATGTTGGAGAGGGGCGGGCAGACCCCGCAGAGGCGGCAGAGCTGGTAGAGGCCGCGGGGAGGGGGGGTTGACGCGGCGCCTGCCCAACAGACTCAGGGCGGTGCCAGCACCAGTCAGTTGGTACAGGAGGCGGGGACAAGCTCACAGGTTTACCTCTCACCCACCCCTCAGACCCAGGGGACCACGATCCCGTCGACCATGAGCTCCCCGTCGCAGCAGGCGTTCCTGGACGGGATATCTAGCTCGGGATTTCAGCAGATGATTAGCGACATCATGCTCGAGGGCGGCAGTGGTTATAGGCCGGACACGCAGTTCGATGGCTCTCCGGTTCATCTGGACCTGAACGAGCCTGTGTCCGGTCCGTCGCATCTTTTTATGGCTCTTGGTGGGACTCCTCCATCCGCATCACACGTGCCGGGTGCCTCCTGGGACGTACCGTTTATAGAGCCTGCGCGTCTGCCGACTCCTCCAATGTCACGTGCACCGGCTGAGCAGCCAGACGAGCCAGCAGCACCAGGGCGGGCCCGCAGAGCTCCACGTCGTCGAGGATGCGGCACCGAAGGCCATATGTAGTTCTCTTATGTTAGTTATGTACTTTAATTTCAGGCATTACTTTACGTGTATCAGAACTTGCAGACATATGCATTACTTTAGACGCCGTTTAATTTTTTTATCACTAACGGCAACTTTCAATGATACGACGTGTATCATTTATCCGCGCTAATTCTATTAAAAACTAATAACAAGTAAATATTTAGCCCTATTTAAAATTAACTCCAAAAAAAAAAAGAAGGATTGGTCTGGATCCGTGGCAGGGTGCCACGGATCCCTTATAATTTGTTTAACACAACAACGAATTCGTGGCAGGGTCCCACGGATTTCATAGAAATGGCAAACGGTGCAATCTGATCAATTTTCTGATTTTGGTGTAATATGATAATATTGATTTTCATATAGTGTATATGGGTAACTTGCTCTTATGATATCTCTTTTATCAAACGTTCAAACTAATAAAAGGAAACAGTCACAAAAAAAAGTTAATAATAAGAGACACATAAATAATTACTTGTTATATATGCTTCTAATATAAAAATAAAATACATGTTAAGATGTGGGAAATTATACATTTTTTATATCCAATAATATAAATACGGTGCAGTGTAAACTAGTCCACCCATTTTTATGAATTTATAGATCACTTATTGTAGCCTTCTCATGCCACAAGTCTAAATTCAGTTACTATTGAGGTGGGAATGAAAATGTTGCAGAAATAAGAAAATGAAAATGTTGGAAGAATATAGCGGCGGTTGAAGTAAAAATCGCCGTGAAAAGGAGGAGCTTAACGGCGGTGGATGCAGAAATCGCAGCAAAACAAATATATAACAATAATATAATGGCAGTTTGTTGAGGTTAAAATTGTCACAAAATGTATTTTTGTTTAATTAAGGATTTTTTAACTTAGATTCCAATTTTCACATTATATACTTTTTTAACATTTTTATGGTAAAAAATGATAAAAATTACACTTTTTGAATCTTTTGTACAATTTTGCAAGGTAAAAGACTAAAAGTTGTTGCAAAATATTTTTTAAAATATATTAAACAAACATAAGTTAATATATTAAATTATAATAAAAGAAAATTTAAATGAAAAAAAATAATATTTCATGTTACTAAAATCTAATTAATTAAAAAGTAATGACTTTAGTTTTTACGGCGTAAACAAAATATTTTTTTATAAATAATAGATAAAATATAAATCACAATTTAATAAGGCTTTTTAATAAAATATTAGTATTTTTATTTAAATCATTCAAAATAATGTACAACTTGCGTATTATAGAGACATATATTATATTATATTATATTATATTATATATATAATTAGTAGTATTATACGTATTGAATGTTAGGTTGGCTTGATAGAAGGAAGGAGCTTAAACTACGCCTTTGTCCTAAATTCAAATCCCTCCCAAAAAACTTCTAGAATTAATTACCAAAAGACGGAGTCTCCTAATAATGTGATACAAAAATACTATTGACATAATGTCGAAATGTGAGATTCACCAAGTCGAACCTCTGCCGATAATATATTCAACAAAGCGCAACTTATCTTCGACCGTCGCTAAAAATGGATGTCAATCTCGGCGGTTTGTAAACCGCTGCAAAATAAAAAAACTTTTCAAGCGGTTATGAAGAAACATTTCTCAATACACGTATACGCGGCGGATTAAACCGCGGTTAAACATTTGGCATGTGGACCGATGCTCTCTGCCGAAAATATTGTAGTGTTAGAGTAATTGGCAATATATAAAGATCATCGTTTGTGCTCCACTGAGTGTCGTTGAAATAAGAGACACATAATAATGTATTCTCCTTCAGAGGTCACACAACACAACACAGCTTATGAATCTCAAAAGCACTCTGATCTACTGCTATATATATTTTCACATCACATCACATTAGCATACTCCTAAATTTTGCTTCTCTATACCACCAATATTCTAAAATTCTATGTTAATGGTAGGGTCTTTCAAGTTTCAAGCACCCTGCATAATCTTTGGAATTAGCTTTAATAATTAATTTCAATTATTATATATATAAAATTTATAATCTTAATATTATATTATAAATAATTATTATTTATTTCCGAATAGACAACAAATAAATATAGTAAATTATAAATTCTAAATTAATTTACCGTTGGAACTGAATACATGTCTCCAATACTAATTTTGTAGATATTCTCCACTATCGTGCTCTTATTTGTTAACCATTCATCATCATCCAGTGAAAAATAAGCTGGATAATTTTACCTTTTAAGTCTAAAAAATTGTGATATCGCAGTTCATAACTCCGAACCGTCGAGAGAATAGTTGTCATTTTTTTTATTTTGCGGCGACTTAATCATCAAATGATGTCAAGGAGTCGCCGCGAAACCCGCCTCTGTTGTAGTGTATCAATATATATACAAGAGCACCGATGGTTTATATTTCATTCAAAATCAATGAAAATCCTTACCTAGTAAGAAAACTCATTTTTTATTAGTTATATATATATAGATGATAACTTATTTGAAAATTATCTAGTATATTGAGAATATTGATATTCTAGTATTTTTAATCGTTAATTTTAATTAATTTTAGTTATAAAATTAATATATTATTAAGATTAACGGTTAAAAATATTGGAATACTATATTCCCAATGTATCGAATAACCTTCTAACTTATTATCCTAGCTAGCCCTTACTATTTTATGTTAAACACACCTTTCAATATTCTAATTTGTCTTTTACAGCATCATCGCGGCCTTATCATCTTCATTCCATATAATCATCATCATTTTCAAATCATTGTTCTCAGTCCAGAACCTTCTATGCCTATACTCATTAATTATTTGGAAAAAAAAAATATAGGATATAAATTATAAAGTGTTTCAAGATTTTTTTAAAAAAAAATTAAAGGTCATTAAAAATTAAAATTCTAGAATTGATGGATGATTGCATGTGGGGAAGTCACAACTCACAACTCACAATTAGGCAGTTCACGTGAAGATACATAAAGCTATGGACTAAATCTTATTAAAGATTTTAAATTATTGTTTTAAACTAATAAAATAAAAAATTATTGGGCCTCGAAGTTTAAGATAGAACGATTCATGATTGTAACATTTGGCAGGTATATACGTATAAGTATAATATTAAGAACTAAATAAATAAAATCAACTTGAATCGGTCTAAACTAGTGATCAGCTTATTATTAGTCCGCTTAAATAAATGTTAGAAGTTTAAAATTCACTTTATGCATACAGCAACTCGTTGATCAGCGATAAATCTTTAAATGAAACTAAGATTTGTCAAGTAGCTAGGGTGATACCGTGAAAAAAAAAATTTTTAAAATAAATTTAAGTAGAAATCATATGTATAAATTAAACTGCTTGACATATGATCATGTGAGAAGATTTACATAAAGAAAGTAAAGGAAAGATATGAAAGGATCTTTTACACATACAGAGCCTAAATACTTTGCTTATTATTTATTTTTGGTTCCTATAATATCCCATCATCTATCCATGTGCAGTTTGACTGCAATTAGAAGGAAACAAATACTTCTCTCTTTTTTTTCTTTGCCCACTTTGCAATTCTTTACTCTTTCAAAGCCTCCAAGGATATATAGTACACAATAAGTAATTAACCAGAATTTTTTTTAACAATAATGTTAGTCAATAATTTCTTTATTTAATTTTTAGATACAAATGTACCACAAATAATTACATTAAATTAAAATGTAATTATTCTGATAATTCTTATAATTTACTAAATTTTCACTTAAATTTTTATAATTATTAGATTTTTATATTAGATAAAAATTTATAATTAGATCTTTAATTTTTTGCAAAATATACACTAATACTAAAATATTTTGTTTAAAAATATTTCATAATTCACTGTATATCAAATATAGAAATAAAAATTTTAAAAATAGTTAAAAATAACTTAATTGAATTTTTTATCTAATATAAAATTTAATTCCAACTTTTTAAATTAAATATATGAATTTAATAAAAAAATTTAATAAAATTATAAAGATTAATAGAGTAAATAATATATATTATCTGATAAGATTAACTTAGTACAACATGCATATTTCATAAGTTAAGATTGCATCTTTGACCAATATACACAGCTTGGATATATAGATTGTTTAATGCTTTAATCAGATACCCCATTCTAGATAAATTATTTATTATCTATATTTATATTTATATTTATATTCCTAGTTTGGTGCCTTTGCCGGTCAGTCATGTGGGTCAAAACAATTGACTGTGTTAAATTTTATTAAATGTATATCTAGTGAATTAGGTAAATAAGAACAATTACTATGACTCAGGGGAAGATAGAATAATTACAAAGCATCTATAATTGCTAGCCACGTAGTAAGGAATTTCTAATCATGGATAGTTGACCCATTGAGGGGTGAAATTTCTTCCCCTTTGTTTGGTTTGTTAGGGAATGGGGTCTACATAGCTACTACCTAAACATATATAATTAAAAATACAATTTGTGAAAATTAAAAAAAAAAACATGATAATGAAAGCTAAGGGTACTTTTTTATTACTTCCATATAATTTGTAACCTTATTATATATGCTTTTATTCGTAAAGGTTCAGTTAATAATTAGGTGATATTTTGAGAGTCGATATATTTAGGAGCTAAGGCTGTGTTTGTTTTTGGTAGACAGGATATTGAGACATAGACATTGGTGTACATAAATTTGTTTGGTGACAGAGATATGGACACTAAATACACTGTCTCTGTGTCCTCTTTTGAATGAAGGACATTGATGGACACAGAATTTAAAAAGATGAACAAATAATTTTTTAATAATTTTTTTTCTTTTTATACACAAAATTATTTATTATTCCAACATTACCTTTTTAAAATGATAAAAATGTCATTTATTTTAAATATTAGTTTTATCCATGTGTATCCTGTTTATTATTGTCAAATACACTACAAAGACATTAAATTTTAATGTCTATGTCCTACTGTCTCTATCTCAGTGCCTTGTTCTGTTATGTCCGAGTAAACAAACGCAGCTTAATGTATTTAATAGTAATGATATATGAATTAGGAATAATAACTTACATATTTTATAAGTGATAATTTTCATTCTGTTTGGATGGTAATATTTTTTAATTTCAGATGATAAATATTTTTAATTTTAAATAATAATTTAATTATTAGCTCCTTAATATTAATTTCATAGTATTATTATTATGTCAAATACTTTTTTATACAATAATACAAAACTAAATGTTTTATTAAATTTATCAAACTAATGATAACACAAAATTAATTTTTCTAAATAACAAGCATGTTAAAATATGTTAAACCTGAATAATTTAATTTAATTTAGCAGGTGGTTGTATAAATTAAATAAAACTCTTTCATATTGTTTTTTTTTTCTTATTCAGAGTATTCTAACCAAAATTAAACTTTTTTATTTAAGGGGACTATAAACTATAATATTATATATGTGTGTAAAAAGAAAAGTTTTGGGTTGCGAACGAATAATATAATTCTTTTTAATTTATTCTTTTTTTTCCCCCTTATACATTAATAATATAAGCACGCTATGAATGCCTCTCATCAAACTCAAACCCACCCCCACTACTTTCCTTCACACAACAATAAACATTAAACACTAAACACTACCTCATCAGAGAGAAGAGAAGATAATAGAGAGAGAAGTTATTAAAGAGATGGTTCTGATCTGAAGAACTACATATGTTTATGCATATTGAAGATGAAGATAAAGAAGCATGCTTTCAAGCTTGGTTTCGTTTATTCTTTATTTTGCAACTAGAGGAGGCATCCAAAGGGATCGCATTGATCCTAACTCGCCATCCATGAACATATCTCTCTCGCTATTTCTCGTTAATTTGTTCGGCGATTTAGGATCATGCTATCCCTTTGGATTCCTCCTTTATTGGCTTCGCTTTCGTTCCTATCTGATCTCTCCATCATCTTCGACCTTTATTAATAATAATGGGTTGTTTTCTTCATTTGGTTTGCTACTACTATTGCTTTCTGTGTAGCTGAAAAGAGAATATAATCCATGTAAGTATAGTTTATTTGTTAATAATCTTATATTATTACTTATTATTCCTTTTACTTTTGATCCTTATGAAAATTATATATATATATATATTTATTTATATTAGTGTTGTAAGAATAATATTCTCATTATTTTATTAAAATTAAACCACATATTCCACCAAATTTATATATATCAATTTGGGAGCTAGTAGTTGAGAGAGAGCTATGCTTTTTAAAGGATTTTATTTGAATGCATTATTGGTAATATCAGCCTAATTTATTATTTTTTACCAGCAATTACTTAATAATATTTAAAATTTTCAACTAAAAAGATGATATTCAACTGTTAGCTAAAAATATTGGCTAATATATATAAATTATTATTTATGGTAAAAGTTAGTTCTATGACATTTTACATTTTAGTGTTAGATATTCATTGAAAAATAACGTTGGGTGCATATTTGTTAATAACATTTTTTTGTAAAGATTATTCCTGATGATATGATGATGTTAATAATCAATTAGTAACATTTCATTAATGCAGAGATCAGAAGAAAAGGGAAATAATCTTTTGCAAGTGCTACGGATAATGCGCATATTCTGGCTTTTAGAATTTAGATGAGTAGGGGCAATTAAAAGAAATCAATGATTAAGTTACAACAATAATAATAAGAGAAAAATACTAATGAGACCCTGATAATTACGTCGAAAGACAACAAAACTCCTAAAAAAATATATATTTTTCTCGGCCTCTGATTTTTTATTTATAAGACTTCCCGGGCCCTATTTTATTACATCATGAGGGGTCAAAATGTCTCACGAAATAAAAGATTAGAGGCTGAAAAGTCTCAAAAATAAAAAATAGAGGCCGAAAAGGGTGTGTTTTTTTTATTAGAAACCTCATAGTTCCTCTAGAATAATTATTAGGGGCCGAATTGGTTATTCACTCTAATAATAAAATAGTGAGCTATATATCTTGGCAATTAGTAGCATGAATAAAACAGTACCAAAGGATTTGATGAGAAAGCAAAATAATTATTCTCGTATATTACATTTTTCTAGCAAATAAATAAAATTACGTGGCAAAGCTTTAATTTTAATCATTTCAAATATATATGTAAAATTATTTTAAATATATATGAAATGATTAAAAAATTCTCACGTGTTTTTTCAAATATATATAATTATTTTGTTATAAATAAAAATATATAATTATTTATGTGTTTTTTTTATCGATTTAAATTTTTAGAAAAAATAGCGTTGTAATATAATACGAGAGCTTATCCAATTTAATGTATGTAGTTGCATTGAACCACCCAGCCAATCACTCAAATTTTATTATTATCCAACTTGATTGGATGTATTAATTAAAAAAAAAAAACTTGTATATATAATATTTCGGGCAAGTTACCTATGTAAACTATATGGAAATCAATATTATTAGATTACACCAAAACCAAAAAATTGATCAGATTACACCGTTTGCCATTTCTATGAAATCCGTGGGACTCTGTCACAGATTCATGTATGTTTTAAATAAATTTTAAGGATCCGTGGCAGGGTGTCACGGATTCTTTGTATTAGTTTTAAAAAAAATAACATAGAATCCGTGGCAGCCTCTTTGGTTTTCTAGAATCCATGGTAGTGCCACGGATTCTGCTTAAAAAAGTTATGTAATTTTTTTGTTTAACTAATAAGTATATTGCAATGATCCATGACATGACAAATGGATTTTTTTTGCTATATCTATTATGAATTTTATCCTTATATCATATATGTATCAATAAAAAAATACATTACATAATATATTTATTTTATAAGACTAATAAATATTTTTTTTTGTGACTACTAGACGTAAGTATTACATGAACAATAATATGTATTGTATTTATTAGATAGTTGATTCATATATGATATAAA
>JASCZI010181318.1:36570-55738 GCA_036250425.1 Stylosanthes scabra | reverse complement strand
CCCCCCCCCCCCCCCCCCCAAATTATTGTTTAAGCACATCTAGTTTTCTAAAAGGCGTAAGATTATTACGCACACGTTATGCCAGCCTAAGAATTCAAAATGAAGATAAATTTTGCATTTCATTCAATTCAGTTATTCTTATCTCTTATGTAGTTATGTAATTTTTAATCATTAT
The DNA here is from genome assembly GCA_036250425.1 of Stylosanthes scabra. Lineage (NCBI taxonomy): Eukaryota > Viridiplantae > Streptophyta > Magnoliopsida > Fabales > Fabaceae > Stylosanthes > Stylosanthes scabra. The sequence continues at coordinate 55,563 of JASCZI010181318.1, read as the reverse complement.
AAACAAAAATATATAAGTTACTGTAATTGTTCATTCATAAAGCACGTACTAAACGTGCTTAAGAAGCATGCAAATAATTGTTTTTTTTTAAATAAAAAAATAAATATGTCTTCTAAAATATCTTATATTTTCAAAATAAAGGGTATACTTTTTCGCTATTAGTTATTGTTAGCACATGCCTCCAACATTGTGAATATAAACCCATGTATGTATTACTCATTATTATCCCTTTAATCACATGGCCCCATATATCACATTCTCATTCATATATTTTGATTTTTCCTTTTACCAACCCACCATTTGTGTGAAAGAATGAACTGATAAATCTCTTATCTCTATCGGCTATGGCGAGATTTGGAAAGAATTTTGGACTGATCTGCATTCATTCAAGGGAGGCTAATTAAGATCATGAAAAACACACACATATGGTTAGTTAAGGACCACACTACTTGAATTGTTTCATCATGATCATCCACTATCATCCACTACTTTAGATGACTTGACACATGTTTCATCAAATTGCTATATGTACGTGAGGTTTTATCTTAAACGAAAAAAAAAGAAATTAAAAAATGATGAAAAAATCATTTGCACAAATTATATTAAGTTCACTTATCAAAAAGTTATTAGGTATAAATATAAGTTAGAAAAAAATATAATTATTATAAAAAAAATTCAGACAAAATTACTCATAAAAAGAAATGAGTTTTTTATACATGAAAAAAAAATGAGTTTTTTATCCATAAAGATATGTTTCGTATGACAAAACTATCCAAAAATCATAATGAGATATTGATTTTGGATGATGATTTGGGTAATTTTATCATACAGAGCTTATCTTTCATTGATAGAAAACTCATTTCTTTTTTTATGAATAGTTTTATCAGCATCTAGATCTTTTGTAGGTAGTTTTAGTATTTTTTCTATAAATTAATACATATATGAAAGATTATTTTAAAATATAAATTTTATTATTGAAATTTTAGAAAAATTAAATAAAATACAGATATAAATTTATATACATTTTTAATAAAATTTATATTTTATCATTTATATCTGCACGAAATAGCCACACATGGTAAGAATGAGAAATAATTTCTTTTAATCAATCATTTCAATTCGAATTTTAAGTATAAAGTAATATAGGTGCCTCTGGGTCTGTGGTTAATTATCGATTGCCTCCTACAAAGTAGGTCTAATTAATAACCTGAAGCATGGGACCTTAATATTAATATAACCCTATCTAGGGATTGCAAACTTATTGCATGACCCTTCAAGTAAGAAAGAATAAAGAAACACAACACCTTATCATTAACCAAATTTCTTAGTTTGACTTTTACCATTCAGACGATACAATTTTCCCCCTCTTCGTTAAATCGATTTCTGGATAAGCAAGAAAATCATAAAAAAAATTACAGAAATCGCCAAAATGATGATAACTTCAAGAGTAAAAATATTGAAAATTGAATATCTAGAATGTTGATTAATTAAGTTCTGATTATTCATCACCAAACTTTGATAGTAATTTAACAAGGCTTCAGCTATTGTATTCAGAGTGATTTAATTGAGTAATTACCCAAATTTCTCAGGTATTGTAAAATATACAAGATCATCTTTTTTTTATGCTCATATATATTCATTGAACAATATAGTTTTATTTATTTTTAGAAAACACACAGAATCAAATGAATTGTTTTTTAATTTTTATAATTTGTGAGAAACTATTTTAAGATTTTTTTAAATTTTTTCAAATACTTCTTTTTTTATCTTTTATTATCCAATAATAATTTTATTAAGGGACAGAGGAATTGAATATGTCTAACATAAATAAATATTGGAATTGTTTTATGTATTTAAAACTTGAAAATTAAAGTGTCCATTTTAAACCCTCATACACTAATTTGAATAATTACTCAATTTAAGGTGTTCTTCTTAAAGAAATGAAAAATAAAACAAAAAACTAATCTAACAGAAAATATATATGAACATGTTTACGGTAATGTTAAATGTACATTTATTTTGACGAACAAAATCTAACCAAATAATTTATTTTTATGTTAAATAGAATATTATTTCGTTGTTAAATAGTGATATGAGCTCAAGAGGACAAATTCAAAGCCAGAATAAGTCATGTGATCCTTCTTAAGACTCATTTTATATTTGTTTTATTTTATTTTATTTTATTATTTTAGGTCCAATTATAACTTGGCCCGCTTTGTTTTAGTACATCATTGTATTAGGGTATTGATAATAAGAGGTTTAAAACAAGGCCACTGCTAGCGTGTAGATGGCGCATCCCCATCTACACGTGTAGATGCCATGTGCCAAGAGTTGGTTGGTTGGTCAATGTGTGGTGCAAGCCGTTGGTGAAGCCTTGGGCAGAACGGTGCAGTGAGATACATAGGAACAGATGGGAGAGTGTTATGTTTTAATGATGTGTAATTAGGAGATGGTGAGAGGGCTCGCTGCATGGTAGGATTAGTGGGCCCCCAAAAAAAATTGAGGGCCTTTGGGACTGGACAATGAAGTAAGCCATTTGGGCTGGGTAGTTATGTTCGGCTTTGTATCAGAAGATACTATATAGTGTGTGTTGTGATGGTTTTTGCATTACCTAATGTAGGCCAATAATTTTGGCCTTGCCTAATGCAATTGTAGATTCTTTTGTCGTCGTTAATATGGTTCTTATATTAATGCATGGCTTAATTCATGCCCTACTTATGCCTTGTTTCGTGGTGTCCATGACCATGGATTCGAAATTTAGGAATGATTGGGCATGTGCATTAGATGGATGTAAAAGAAAATGGGAGAGGTAAAAGGGTTTAGGTAGACTAAGAAATTGTGGGTACATCGATGAGTAAGTTTTATTTTTTAAAATGTGTGTGTTAGTGCATGGCACGTGGCCCAGTGCATGTGTAGTGTTAGAACTATTGTTACGTAGGTGTAAGTGAGGGTAACAATTAGTGTAGTAGCTTGTATACCCGATATGGATACGAGTTTCCTTCTTTGGGATCTTGGTAGCTTCATTAACAGAGTGCAATGGGGGGTATATTCGGTAGAGAATGGCGTGATGCTAGGGTATAGAAGTTTTTGTGCGTGGTGTGGTGATTCTTTACTTGTTAGTGGTTTTACCCTAAAACGTTGTAAAATTAAAATAGCAATGGATTTCATAGAATAACCGTAGCGTGAGGTTTTTTTTTCATATGAACTCGAAGCGCGGAGTTATAATGTTGAGAAATGTATGTGGAATACTCTGAGGCCGAAGATAACCATGTTTAAGGGAACCATGGATTTGGTCCTTTATGCCTAAGAATAACTAGAAAAAATGCGATGTGTATGGGAATAGTTGTTCTGTTTTAATGGTGGGTTGAGCTACTATAAAAAATGTCAGTTATACACGATAGGAGATATGACTGTGGCTCGACATTCATTCTTAGGATCTGTACTGACTATTAGAGACTATTAGAGACTATTAGAACGCCATTAAAACCGGGGTAATGACACAATTTAGGATGACTCCTAAAATCAAACAGAATTCAAAAGTGATGTCAGTTACCTTGAAATGTTAGTTAATTTGCACCCGGCACAACTTGGTAGCATTTATCGTTTGTGAAAAAAGCCCAAGACGTCTGTAGAAAGTCCTTCACTTAGTAGAACCTCCCAAATCCTGTAATTCTCCGGCGTTTTTTATGGTAGCTCTTAAGGTTAATATTGACTTGTAATCCAAGATGTTACATATCGTTGAAATTTATTTAGAGAAGACTTGCGTTACGATGTTAGTAACGGCAATTCGATTAAAGAAGAACACAATTATCATTTAAAATGTACTTATTAGGAACAATGTTAGAACAAAAAATAATTATGAGGAATGAATGGTTGAAAATGTAGATTAAAGTAATCTTTTACGTGTTTATGTACCTTACCTATAATATGATGTAGTACTTAATAGAAGGCAATAGTTAATCTCGCAAAACCTAATATTCTTTCGAAAGATGAGTTTTGCAAATTGATTGATGCTCGTGAAATGTGAAATCGAAATTTGTTGTGATCCGTAAGGCTAATGTAAATAGGTATGAGGTGATATCTAATTAGGGTTTAAGAAATGTAATTGCTAAATAAAGTCGGATTAAATTGTGGGTTGTGGCTTGTTTGGGTTAGTAACATTTTTAGGGTTTGGTGAATAGTTGATTAGTAAGGTGAACGATGTGAGTTGTGTTCAGGGTCACGTGAATTGAAAAGCAAGGAGTTTCATCAGTCCGTTGGGGCATTAAATGTTTGACCATTTGACTATCCAAGCCAGAGGTGTTAGACTCGTGCTTTACTTGTGAAGCTTATATACTGGTTACTGCTAGGGGTATGGGGATATCAAACATTTGAGCTTGTGGTAAGGGTTTGAGCGAAGCAGAGCACTGCCATGGACGGTGGGCTGAATAAGGTGTACGCGGTGAAGGCTGGCCGGGTTCCTGGGATTTATCAAACATGGGAGGAGGCGGATCAACAGGTCTACGGCTATCCTCGAGCCAAGTTCAGGAGTTTCTGCGTGTATGAAGAGGCGGTGGAGTACATGAGGACAGGGAAGGTCCGGAGAGAGAGCAGTCGTGGCGGCGACCCTTCGAGCTGCAGCAAGGGTGGGAAGCCACTAGACGAACAGTTTCAGTCATTTTCAATGTCTGACCATGGTGGTAATAGTAGCGGCACCTCCACCCAAAACGTGCCAACGATGTCAGGTTAGTGGATGTGGGACGTGTTTGTATTGTTATTCGGGTCAGTCCTTGTAACTGTTCACAATGTGTTGTGAATAACTTCGTTGATCTTTTAACAGATGTGCAGAAGCAGGTGCTTGCTGACACCATAAGCGGCGACGTTGAGTGGATGTTAGGATTACTCTGCTCCACTCTGGAGGTAGGGAGGCCAGTATTCGTGCCGCAGATGGTGGGGGGCGGGGCTGAACATCCGACTGCGTACGGATTCACCGACATTCTGCCGAAGTCAGAGCGAGGCTTAGAGGTGGTGGCTTATGGCCCTGTTTTGCCGGACGAAAGCATCACAAGGCACGAGGCGGCGAGGTTAATGCTCCGCAACATGGTGATTGCAACGGGGGAGTTGGTGCGTAAGCTGGAAAGGGAGAACGACGATCTGAAGAAGTATTTATCCCTTGGATAAACAGGATTGTTCGGTTTAGGGTATGGTTTAGTTATGTCGTGGCTTGTAGTTGATTAAGTAGTTGTTCACGAAGCAGGACCTTATGTGAATGCCAAGAGCTGAATCTTCGAGTTGATGTATGTGTTAAGGGTCTGTATTATGTAACTAATCATGGAATGATGTATTAGAGTTGGTGGATCTTAGTGGAAAACTTTTTTTATTTTTTTGGTGACAAGAATTTTTTTTTTATTTGCTTGCTTTTTAATCGCCAGAAGTTTTAAAATTGGGGGAACGGAATGGCCATTGCATCATGCTGTCATTTTGCAGAGTAATAGTTGATGGGGCTATGTTGTTTTTCTTCTATTAATTTTTTGTTTTTTTTTTTAAATTGCAGTTGATCAGCTTTGTATCTATGATTCTGGGTATGGGAGTGTTATTGGATATGTAATTAAGATGGCCTGGGGCAGAATATTGATGTGTGTGTAATGTAAATTTGGACATTGTTTGTGTAGAAGAAGATGTTTGAAGGCTGGCAAGTACTGATGTTTTTAGTTTAGATTTGGGCCTTCTCAAGAAATGGGCCCGACCCGATTTGGTTGCCCTACTTTTGGAGTATAAACCCTAACTGGCCGCATAGCTCACAAAGAACCACACATACTTTTCAAAACACTGAGCGCTGTACAAGCGAAAGTTCCTTACATACTTTTCCACTTGAGAGATTGAGCGAAGCGAAGGTTCCATGGCGAAGAAAGGCAAGAACGTCGACGAAGCAGAACCGACGAAGGGTTCGTTGGCTGAAGTATCTATCTTGGATTGCGTCCGGTAAGTACCCCATTTCACCAAATGGCTTTAGGGTTTATTCGTGGAGGAACCTTGTTATGACATGCTGAAGTTGTTGAAACTATTTTCTCTTCTCTTTTTTGGTTCACACAGGGACATCCCGGTCCTAAATTCGGAGGACATCGAGGGTGAGGAGCAGCCCGTGATGTGTATGTTCAACACTCTTCGTACGGTAATAAATGTTCTTTCCTAAAAATCGTTTTCGTCTAACCTTCTGATGCTAGATCTGCTAACTGACGCTGACGCATTTTTTTTGGTTATCTTTTGGGAAACACATGAAGCACCTGCTTGAGAGGGACAACAGCAACAGAGCTGTCCAGCAGGCACATGGCCAGCAAGTGAAGGCCGTGAGTGACGCATTAGCCGGCCAAGCCAAGATGATGGAGGTGATGTGGCTCCAACAATAAGAAATGAAGAAAATGTTCAAGGAAGATAGGGAGAGGACTAGGAAGGCCATCCTCTATTCACTTGAGCGGAGCGGGCCTATGTCGGTGCCGGAGAAACAGCCAAAGAAGCAGCTAACTTTGCGTGAGGAACTCCTCAAGACTTTTGGGAGCAAGTCAAAAGGCAGAGAGGAAGGCCCTTCCACCAATACCGTTACAAAAAGGCAGTAAACTGCTGAGACTATGAAGGTATTTCACGCAGTATTTACAACAAAAAATGCATCATTTTCTGTCTCTGAGCTTTGATTTTTTACACAAGGGTTCTGAGTTTCCACATAATCAGTTTACTTTAACGTTAAATATGTGTGCAAAGGCGTCTAGACTTCGATACCGTTGCGGACAGCTCGCAACCTGATGCTACGGAGCAGGGGGTGGTGGCTACGGGTCAGAAAAACCCTGACCTGGGAGTAAAGTACGGTTACATAGGGTCACTTGAGTTCCCTCAGGTTAGTTTACGAAACATAACAGACATGAAAGATGTAGGTGCTTATGGAAGTGGTATTGTTGGTTGTTGATTTGAGATCCATGTTGTTACGATTTTCAGAGGTTGAAGGTTTCATTTCGCCCACCTCCCGAAATGCAGTTCCTCATAACGGAAGTTGCGTGCGGTGCCTATGTGTTCTCCAAATCAAAGGCCCAAACGTAAGTCTCCAAACGTTTATGTTATGAATGGGTAGGATCTAAATGTGTTGCTACTTTTAGTGTTTAGCTTCTGTTTATTTGACAGTCATAAATTTATTTTCAGAGAGGTTCTCTTTGAAGCTGAGAGGTGCAGCATAGAACGTGAGTTATTCTGGACCCTACGTCCCAAGAAGATAGTTGCATCCGAGGTGGGTAACTGCCTTAGTTGTTGTTTTGCTAGGAATTAGGGTTTATATTCTGCTTGAGAGATGTAGTGAGTTGCTTCTCTGACTTCCATGTCTTGAATCGTGCAGATCATCGACGCCGTCGTTACAATGTTGCAGCATCACTCCCATGGAACATACTGGTGGTTACCAACATCATTTCAGGTAGATGAGAGTGTAAATCGTTATTTTGTTTTTCCAATTATGCATGAGGTTTACACTGCCAGCTCACAACCGTGAAACTGAACTTCATTTCAGGAACTGGCACTTAACCCAAAGGGGTACTACAAGGATACATTGGACTACATCGTTCGCAAGTTCATGGGTTATGTGGACGAAACCTCTAAGGTATGTGCCTATGTGTTGTTTTAAGTCTGGACTTGCCTTGCCGATCATTAATTGTAATACTGAATTTCGTGTCAATCTGAAATCCTCAACCCAATTTGCTATAGATATTTGTTCCCTTGAGGTCAGAAAATCACTGGTACCTTATGGTTGTGGACTTCACTGAGGGGGAGAACGGGCAACTAGTGTATCTTGATTCTCTGAAGGACGTGAATAGGAAGAAGGAAAGGACTGATCTGATGGACTTTGTGGTAATGAAGGCCCTTGTCTCTATGCCTGAATTTTTTTTCCGTGCTTGTGTTGCCTGGATGTATTAAACCCCTAACATGTTATTTTCCTACTAGGCATTTTTCATGCAAACTCTCTTCAAAGACAGGAAGTTTTACAAGCGGAAGAACAGTTCTCATAAACTGGTTTCAACATTTGACTTTACTGAGCCATATATTGCTCAACAATTGAGCACCATGTTATACTAAAACTTTTCCATGGTATTGTTTGGGTTTAATATTGTGCTGTAATAAATGGCAACTCTTTTTATGCTTTTAATCATGTCGGCAGTAACGACTCCAGGGTGTGGGTCGCACATTGGATGCAAACGGCTAATCTGTGGAGCAACTATAACCCTGAGGTCTGTTCTTGGTTATGTTTTAGGGTTTCTTTCTACCCCTAACTTATTGTTCCCAATTTCTGGTGGCTGATTTGGTATTTATATATGTTTAGGTTGTGAACAACCAGCACAGGTACTGCCTTGCAACTTCTCTGATGACAACAAGGGCAAACCTGAAGTCGATGGAGCTTTCCATCAAGGCTCTAAAATACTATGAGGGAAGAGATGGCACAAGGGAGCTAGAACTTTCAACCCCAAGTGATTCTGGCAGCAGCAACGGAGAGAACGCCGTCACCGTTGCAAGTGACAGTGCTGAAATTTGATGGGCATGGCCCATAGAAATTGTGCTTATTGTATATTAGCTGGGTGAAGAAGCACCTTCTTTTTTGGTACATATTTTGTGTGTGGGAATAGTTTTAAGTACTCACTTCTGACCACAAGTGCAAGCCCAATATCTACAGAACATTATTTTTTTGGTACATATTTTGAATGTGAAGGGCTTAATAGTTAGAAACTAGGACTTTAACTTTCGTTGACCAGGACAAGCGTGGCGAACTGATTTGCATTGCTAAATTTATGTATTTGTATGTAGCCAACTTATGACTATATTTTGAATGACCTAATTTAATTGGCTTTGTGCTTATTCTTATGTTGGCATGATATACTCATGCTCTGTGACTACATGGAATGAATCTTGTTGTTCTTAGGGCTTTGTGACCTTAATTTTATCGCACATTGCCGCCACGTCTTGAAGGGAAAATCGGTCTTTCTAAGGGTGCTACTACGCCCAAATTAAATCTCAACCATGCATAAGTGGTCACTACACACATTGACATGCCAAATTAAACCTTCCTGAAATAGTGAGATATTCTTAGCATCAATCAAACGAGCTGAGGTAGCATGCAACAATTATGCACTTGACGTGAGGAAAGGAAAGGAACCCTGATTTTACACTTCAATTGGAATTTATATAAACAAAAAGTAACTTTCTTTTTTCCATGAGAGAAACCTCTTGGTTTAAAAAATCGTGTAGTGTCAACTTCATCGAATATAATTTTAGGCAGACCAACTTAATTATAAAAGCGAACACCAAAGCATAAACACTCACATTCAAGCATATGCATGTAAAACCCATTACATTGCAACAGTTACAGTTAAGGTGCACACTGAGCTAGTTAGAAACAAATTTAAAGGTCTCAACTCAACAGTTTTATTCACACGTCTTAAACTCCTATCATTACAACATGAGTTATTTGCTTATTTAAGCCTATTCTAGGAACCTTCTCCATATTCAACGTCCCCAACTTCACCTCTTCCATTACTCGGCGCCATTTTCAACTTCAGCTGCCCCATCATGTCTGTCCCCTAACGATTTATCCAGATTTCGTATAATCTGCATTACCTAATTGAAAGCTCATAATAAAAATTACAATATATCAGTAGCATAAAAGCAATCTGCAGTACCTACTTGGCAACTCATAATAAAAAATTACAATATATCGGTAGCATGAAAGCAATATGCATTATCCAATTGGCCGCTCATAATAAAAATTACAATATCAGTAGCATATAAGCAATCGTTATATTATCTAATAGGCAGCTCATAAAAAAATTACAATATCAATAGCATAAAAGCAAGCACACATCAAGAACTCTGCACTCATGTACTCACCTGAGCCCCAACCTCATCTACCTCCACGTCACCAAACCTTAGCACGTTTTCAGATTGTTGTGTTCCTATTTGTTCCTCCGGTGGAACTCCATTATGGACACTTACCCCAATTGATTGGGTGCGAACACGTTTGTTTCGGTTTGCCACCTCTTTTTCTGCCTGAAATAATTGCACACACACAATGAATACAACACCGACGGAAGATCCAAATTTGCAAGTACATAAACGAACTCCATACCTTTCTTTTCCGTTCGCCTGACTTGGGAACACCACCACTCCGCCCCTTAAGAACCTGACCTGTTTCGATGCACCTCCGCCTCGTGTGACCGGTGCGCTTACATATTGTGCATCGCCTCTTCTTACCAAATCTACCTCTTTGGCTAGGAGCCCCTTTCGTTCGAGACACAGTCGGGTCTTTGGCTTTTTCTTCACATGCTTTAGGCTTGGGATCTTCCTTCTTGTCACCCTCCTCAAGTTCATGGCAGAGCTTTTTGATCCCACACATGGCCTTCTTGAACAGGTCCTGTTTCTTAGCCCCTACGTATAGCATCCACTGGGCGGCGGCGTGAAGTGCACCGTGTCACATTAGGAACGCCCTATCGCTATCATCAGCATTGACCTCGGCGTATCTTTCAATAGACTTCGCATTTTTTGTCCAACGACACCGCACCAACCGCTCTGGAATAATTCGCACGTGCCCATACTTCAAAACAAAGAATATATGCTTGCAAGGGATTCCCTTCCTATCCCAAAACCCACATCGACACTCAATCTTGAAAGAAACCTCGTCGAATAAGGTGACCAGCGGCCTACCCGGGTTCCCATACTCCAGCACCGTGAATACCAATGTTGTGGACACTCTTTCCTGCTCAACCAAATTAATAGTGCCAACAGCTTTAATCTCCCTTTTGACTTCAGAGAAAATAGCACGGGTGTAAACCCTCGCAGCCTCCCTCTCCAGCGGATCCAGACAAGTGGTCATAACCGGGGTGTTATAGACGGAGTTAAACTGGGCCTGTAGCTCATTGTTCCTATATTCCCGAACAAGCAGCTCAAGATTTTGAATAAGTTCCAAAACACCGAGTTTAGTATTCAGGAATTTCTTCACGTATGAATTGATTCCTTCACAATGGGACGTGGTCCGGTAGCCCACACAGAACTTTCGCTTCAGAAACGCGTTAGCCCACATCGCCTTCTTCTCATACAATTGGGTGGCCGAAAGCTTTCCCCAAAGGTCAAACTCTTCCATTGCCCGCTCCCATTCATCTTCAAACTCGGCCACATCCATGTCAGAATACAGCCATCTAGAAAATATGTCCCTAAACATTTGCTCATTGGCATTTGAAGTCACATTCTTGTGCAAGTGCCAGGCGCACAAGCGATGAGTTGCTGAGGGTAACACTTGCTTTACCGCTAGAATAATTGCTTCATCGCCGTCAGTCACCACAACTAAGGGGGCCTTATTGCACATTATTTCCAAGAAGTTCTCCAGTAACCAAACATACGACTGTGCCATCTCGTCGACAACTTGCCCGAACCCAAAAATAGTGGTTTGCTTATGGTTATTGCTCCCCGAGAATATCACCAAAGGGCGGCGGTATTTATTCTTCTTATAAGTCGCATCGAATGCGAGCACATCCCCAAAATGTTGGAAGTCCACCCGACTCCCCCCATCTGCCCAAACCAAATTGGCAAACATGCCCTTCTCCGTCAGACTATACTTGGCAATCCCCATCGGATCAGTTGTTGCTTCACCCTCCAAGTATGCAATAGCGGCATTGACATCACCATTCTGAATCTTTGACCTCCTCACCTTGTCCAAGTAGTTATAGGCATCTTTTTTCGTGAAACCCAAATTTGAATATCCACCCGCAATCCCAGCCATGTAGCCCAAAATCTTCGACGTAGGAAGACCGTAGCAATGCATACCGTCGATGTGCGCCTTTGCAGCATCGTTCATGCTGCGGAAGTTGGAAATGAGATGAACCATTCCCTTCGGAGTAAGCTCATGATTATGTTCCACCTCAACCTTCCGAACTCGCCATACAAAGAAACCCTTATCCAAATAGATTGACAACTTGGCTAGGCAGTTGGTTCTAGTCTCCGGCTGTTGGCTTCGGACTCTATCACTTCTTTGGTAGTGCTTATCTTCTCTCAGGCCAGCCCTGTTACAGAAGAACCGCCTCCTTGTCATAACACCGTTCTCATCCTTCGCATAATCTCCCTTCCTAACACCAAACCCGTGACATCGACCGAATCTCGTGTAGAATTGATAAGCCCTCTCTTCTGACTAGAAAACCTTGTTGCAAATATCTTCAACACTGAGTCGTGCAACATCCTCATAGTCCGACCCATCCTCTTCCTTATCAACGTCCTTATTCCCCTCACAATCTTCACCCGGTCGAACATCAGATCCCGAATTGGCTTCACTACAATTTATATCCACATGGACAGCCTCGCCACAAGAAACGCTCAGATCCTGTATGCAGAATAATAGAACAAATGTCAGTTTATACTTGGAATTTAATCGGACTTCATGCTCTTAAAAAATGCATATTAGAAACATAATTTTCTCCTAAAAAAATAACCATAACTGTAACATTCCCATTCCAACGGCCACATGTATCAGAACTCTCTTCAAATGCATGCATAACAACACGGAAGGCACACAAACATATACCACGAATCACGTTCTAAATAATGCATTTGGCCTTGTTTAAAGTTTAATTACACACCGAACAGAAATCAGACAACATAGCTTCTTTCTTCCTAACACTCTAACCAAACTACTTTACAAACTTCATCAGGGGTGCTAACTAAATAAGTCACTAAAATGTCTCCTTGCCATCCAATAATATACTCATAGCACCATGGCACCGGCAGCTAAACCCACACTCTGTAATGCTCATATACGGACACAAAGTGACACACACTTTAACAATGAAACCAAAACTAATCACCAGCACAAACCCCATCTAGTATATCCATTAACCAACCTTCACCCCAAACCAATTGTGCAGTCGATTTAACTGTCCAGATCCTAATTTGGCGACTGTGCCATTAACGAAATCGATTACATAAGGTAAATCAATGTTATCCACTTTACACATACCTCTTCGCGACACTGCGTTTCTGGGTCCATCCGATTTCAATTCCCCGTTGAATCCTCCGACAGTCGCCCTCTGAACAGACCCGAGTCGTATCCTGCCCCGCAACTCAATCACAGCGCTCCTTAGATTTTAACTGACCGCTACACCACCAACCGCCTACGTTCCAAAAACTCCCACCACCGAGTCCTTGCCCTATTATTTCTCCGAGCTGAAGAGCCAAAAGGAGGCAAGATATGCGCCAACAACGACGCCCCCTAACTCAAACAATCCAACATGAACCCTACCCAGAATTTGACTTATTTCCTCCCATTAATATGCATCAAGTAGTTTGCACAACCATGTGACCCAAAAAAAAAAAATAGAAACCTATCCGGTCCAAATAATACTGACCCAATCGCACAACCATGTGACCCAACAACAAAAAATCCACCCCCTCTAATCATGTATTTAACTTGCTTAATCTCCTTACTAGGACTCGTAATGTAGGCCTTACGGAACAACTAATATCCCTTGCATATCAGCCAGGCACAACTTCCAATAAACAGTGGGTCCCACGGTTCACACCTCTCTCACGCTTGCCTCACGCACACATCTCACCTGTGCCATTCACGACGCACATCAAAGGCGTTAATCTCATATCTATATGTGTAGATGCCAACTTGCCATCTACACAGAAGACCTTGCCTAAAAACAATACCCAAAAAAAAATAAGAGGTATAAAAAGCCTCTAAAACTTGTAGCCACCGTTTAGTCAATTTTGATGAATGAAAGTTTCAAGAGTTTCTTTGAGAAACTTGGATTTAAATAGAGAGGTGGGTATATCCTTGGCTGTTGTATCAGAAAATCAAAATTAAGGTAGAGTGATTCTTCTTTTCTTTGGTTTCCTATTATCCTGGCTTCCGTCTCCTATCAAATAGTATAAAAATAATAACGGAACAAATTTCTATTTAATATCAAAATACTTTTTTATTTAACATAAAATAAATAATTTGGTTGAATTTTGTTGAAAACATAAATATGCAACTAAAGAAATTACACACTTTTTTGGAGGAGATATAAGCTTTTTTTTCCCCTAAGGTATCCCCCAACTCGACAAGTCGAGGACTAATTTTCCGCGGATTTGAGCTCCATTTAAGGGTTTATCGCTGACCATTGGAATGCTGCGTGTACAAAGCGGAATTCGAATCTCCAATATTTACTTAAGCGGACTAATGAGCTAATCACTAGACCAACCCAAGTTGGTTGGAGGAGATATAAGCTGTCTAAAGAAAAATAAACTACATATTTCTTTTATGGTGATCGATGATGTGATCTAATAATAATAATAATAATAATAATAACAATAATAAATTGAACAATTTGATTTGAAATTATGTTATTTGTCATTAGACATCCCATTCTTCTCCAAAATAAATTATATTATTTCATCAGTCTTAAATCATGACAAAAGGAAAAAGTGAACCTCATTATCCTTTTAAATATTTACTACTTTTAATTTTTTTTTTCATTCCAAATTAAGCTATGGATATTTTTCTTTTTTTTTTGGACTTGATGGATATTTTTCTTTAATTTCTAAACTTTTTTTGGTTAACAACTTCTAAAAATTTAACTAGATCGATTCAGTCATTCAGCTTAAAATTGAAGTGTGTTTTTTTTGGTGTTATCCAATTTATTTTTTGGAGAAGGGATTGAGTATTTTTTTTAAAAAGGTTGGCCTTTTGGGTCGGTGGAGAAGAGATTGTGGTAAGTGATTTGGTCCCGCAAAGCCCCTTACATGCGTCCAACCTCAAAATTCCTTTCTCAGATTCTTCTCATTCTTTGTGTACCTTTTTTTTTGGTGTCTTCTTTTCATTGTGTACCTTAAGTTGCCAGCATAAATTTCTAGGAAAAAAAAGTTATAAATAATTGACATTTTTATTTTTTTATAAAAAAATTAACTTTTTGTTATATTTATTACTTATTTATTAAAAAAATTAAAATTATTAATAATAATTTTAACCAGTATTTTTAGAAAATATGTTAGCTAAACTTATTAATAATTAGTTATTTTAATTTAAAGATATTTAATGTATTTTTGTTTTAGAACCGAATTAGGGATAATTTCCCTCGATTGATATGTGTGTTAGTTTTTTTTTTATGACTTTCCCTAGTTCGGGGCGTGTATTTCCCTTGTAATTTCTATTGATGCATTTTTGTTATATTTATTACTTTTAATACTAAATTTTGATGACTTTTCCTAAAAGACATTCCCTTGTATTACTTATATAAATTTTTTTGATGACTTCCCTAATTATTTTTTTTTATGACTTTTCCTAATTTTGATTGATACGTGTGTTAAAAGTTTAAGGACATGTGTTACTTATATAAATTCTTCTCTTTTATTTTTTACCCCTTGAATTGATCAGAAGTAATGATAACATCAGTACAAGACATCTACTGATTTTGACAAAGAAATAACATTCACGCGGTCTACTAAAATAATTGCATGAAGAACAAAAAGTTACTGTGCTAGAACCCAGAACCATAGTTATAAAACTGGACCGGATCGGTCGGTTCGACCGGAAAACCGGATCCAAACCGGTCCGGTCCGTGACAAGAATCGCTTGTGCTTCAAGACCGGTGTGAACCAGTTAAATCCTTCGAAACCGGACAAACCCAGTGAAAACCGGCCTGACCAAACCGCTCGGTTTAGACAAGGGCAAGCCTACCGCGCTTAAGCCTCCACTGGTCCACCGTAGACTAGCGCTATATATTTTTGGAATTTCTCCAAAAATCCCTTCGACTATTAACAATGCTCCATCACCACCAAGCCATGTAGTATTTAGTGATTATTTAAGATAATTGTAACATATCATAGTTATCAGAACCGACTCGGCAATCGAACCGGTGAGACTATCGGGTCATTGGGTTAGAGGTTCAACCGTTAGGTCACTGGTTGAACCGTTGGCCCGTTTATAATTAAATAATTATATAAATTTTATTATTTTTCTCTATATTATAAGTATTTTAATAATTTATTAAATATTTTATATCTATTATATTGTTATATACATAGTTATCAGAACCGACCCGACAATTAAACCGGTGAGGTTACTGGGTCACTGGGTTAAAGGTTCAACCGTTGGGTCACTGGTTGAACCGTTGGCCCATTTATAATTAAATAATGATATAAAATTTTATTACTTTTATTTATATTATAAGTATTTTAATAATTTTTATGTTGAAATAATTATTATTTTCAAATTTTAATAATTTATTAATTATTTTATACCTATTATATTATTATATACTATAAGTCTTAAAAAAAATAATATTTAAAGGATATATAATCATGAAAATAAAAAATATATATGTTGAGATTAATAAAAAGTTATTTATTTTAAATTTGTGAGTGTTTGATGAAAGTTATCATTAAACAAAAATATAATTAACTTAAAAATGAGTGAGTATTAAATAGAAATTAAATTAAATATAAACAATTAAACTGGATGTATATATAAATCAATTAGCTTCTATTGTCGCGAATTTCTACATGGCTTGGTGGGGTTAGAGAGTGACTATATCTTCTAGGAAGTGGGTTCGATCCCCCTCCTATTCAACTTTTGGAGAAATCATAATAATATATAGCGCTAGCCTACGGTGCACCAGCGGAGGCTGCAGCGCGGTAGACTTGCCCAAGTCTAAACCGAGCGGTTCGGTCAGGCCGATTTTCACCGGGTTTGACCGGTTTCGACGGGTTTGATCGGTTCGCACATGCGGTCCTTATCACGGACCGGATCGGTATGGAGTCCGGTTCACCGGTTTTCCAGTCAAACCGACCGGTCCGATCCGATTTTGATAACTATGGTTATATACTACAATTTTTTATAGAAAACATATCATTCGTATATATATAATCATGTAAATAAAAAATATATGTTGAGATTTAATAAAAAAAATTGTTTATATTAAATTTGTAAGTTTTTAATAAATATATTATTAAATAAAAATATAATTTATTTAAAAATGAGTGAGTATTAAATAGAAATTTAATTAAGTATAAACAGTTAACCTTGAGTTGTCTATATGTATCATAGTTATCAAAACCGGATCGGATCGGTCAGTTCGATCGGAAAATCGGTGAACCGGACCCCAGACCGGTCCGGTCCGTGACAAGGATCGTTTGTGCTTCAGAACCGGTTTGAACCGGTCAAATCTGTCAAATCGGTCAAACCCAGTGAAAATCGGCCTGATCGAATCGCTCGGTTTAGACAAGGGCAAGCCTACCGCGCTTAAGCCTTCACTGGTCCACCGTAGACTAGCGCTATATATTTTTGGAATTTCTCCAAAAATTGGAGGGAAGGGGAATCGAATCCACTCCCTTTGGCTATTAACAATGCTCCATCACTGCCAAGCCATGTAGTATTTAGTGATTATTGAAGCTAATTGTGATACATACAGACAACTCAAGGTTAACTGTTTATACTTAATTAAATTTCTATTTAATACTCACTCATTTTTAAATAAATTATGTTTTTATTTAATAATATATTTATTAAAAACTTACAAATTTAATATAAACAATTTTTTTTATTAAATCTCAACATATATTTTTTATTTACATGATTATATATATATAAATGATATGTTTTCTATAAAAAATTGTAGTATATAACAATATAATAAATATAAAATGTTTAATAAATTATTAAAATACTTATAATATAGAGAAAAATAATAAAATTTATATAATTATTTAATTATAAACGGGCCAACAGTGCAACCAGTGACCCAACGATTGAACCTCTAATCCAGTGACCCGATAGTCTCACCGGTTCGATTGCTGAATCGGTTCTGATAACTATGTCCAGAACAAATATACTAGTATTTTAATAGACAAATTTATTTTCATATTTATGTTTATTTATGAATAGGCAAGGCTTTTTTTTCACCAGAGTTTTTATATTTATTATTATTTTTTTCATCATTCAATATCAGCATTCCACTCTTTAAACGGATGTTATGAAGTATGAACGTAACCCCTTGTTTTCAACGAGATGGTGGATTTTTGTTGAATTTGTTGCGGCATTACGTACAGTGTATTGCAGAATGTGGTGTAATTGAAATCTTGTTTCAATCCAGAAAAAAAAGGTCAATTATGCTACCAGTAGGTTCATTTTATCAAGGGAAAATGATATATGTAATCCCAATCCTTTTAAAATTATATAAATGTATCTTGATTTTAGAAAAATACGTGAGTGGCCCCATCTTTAGAAAATGAGACGTTGAAGCCTCTCCATTAGTTTGACCAACCAGCTTGATATAGAGAATACATACGTGACTGCAATGTTGTCTAGAGTGGACACAAGCTATTCTCCTAAGACAAAAATGTTACATTTGATGTTGATTTAGTCGAGCATATCTGCTCATGCAATATTTGGCAACTTATTGGTAAAATGTTATCGAAGTGATTGCTTTCATACCCCATAATTTGAGAAGCAATTCATACCCTGATGACATAGGCCAATGCATAACGAACATGCGGCATCATTAATCCTAATCAACATAGTATTTAAATTTTTTTAAAAATTAGAATTTAATATATTTTAGAGGTATATCATATATTATTTTTATACATGTATCTATACGTATATACTATTAATCACATAAGTAATCATAGTTAAAGACTAATACACTAATATGAATTAAAATAAAATTGAACATTTGTCATTACATAGCAGCCCCTTCACTTCTTCTTTTTCTCCAAATGCTCTCCAACCCTCTTTTTCAATTTCCACCACCACCCACAACCACCAACACACCCTTCCATTCATATTCCATCTATCACTACGATTCTCCATTATCACTCTCCGCCACCGTTTCTCACTTCCTCTCCGCTAATTCTTTCGCGCCATCACTACTTGTTTCAGTTTAGTTTTCATGGAAGAAGGGGTCATTTGTTTTAAGGGTCTTCCAGCAATTTAGAGATTTTAGACATTGATAAATTTGCACT
>JASCZI010181318.1:1792-36560 GCA_036250425.1 Stylosanthes scabra | reverse complement strand
TGGAAAAATGATAGATGATATTTTTTCTTCTGAAAGGTAAGACTACTCTGTTGAAGTGATCGTACAATGGAAGAAGAAGAAAGATATTATTTTTGGTATTTAAAAAATTATCGATCGAGTGATTTCTTAGAGTATGTATCATTTATACTTTAGTGTTCTTCATGAAATTTAGTGTCATTGGTTCTTGAATTGTTTTCGATTTATCTTTTATTTCTTCAAGGTTAAGAGAATAATTCTAACGAAGCAGTTTCAATTCATACACTAAGCCAACTGTCAATGTACCAAAGGGCATTTAAGTTTAATGTCTTGTTTCTAGTGTTTCATCAATTGAATTGAATCCCAAGCTCATTGCTATTCTATCATGTGTGTGTAAAATTTGCTGAGTTTGCCAAAAGAAGAAGAAACTAAATTGAATAATTTGTTATTTTATTTAATTTTTAAATTTGTATCTAATATAGAATTAAATGGCATGATAAATATAATCATAAATGATTAAGATTGGATTTTTATTATAAGAAAAATAATAAAAAGTCTGAATTTATAAAAATTAGGAATTTATTTAATTGAAATATATTTAAAATTATTTAAATTTGATAAATATGATTACGATTATTTAAACCTAGCTAAATAAAAGAATATAACATATGGAAATAAAGAGAAAAAAAAGCATCTGAATTGAATGCTATGAGTTTAATAATTTATTATTTTATTTGATTTTCAAATTTTTATTTAATTTAGACTTAAATGGCATAATAAAGGATTATGATATAATCATAAATGACTAAGATTGAATTATTACTATAAGAGCAACCATGAAGAGTCTTCTTAATTTATATAGGGTAAAGAATTAATTTTATTGAAATATATTTGATTTAGTATGCCACACTGAATTAATTTAATTTGATTCTAATTAATGTTGTTAATAATTTTACAGTTCAATATAAGTACATGGGTAATAAAAATTCAAAATGCATGTGTATAGCACAAAATTCAAAATTTAACTCTTCATGATCATGTATCCCTCTATTCTAAAATTGAATTCCAAAATTGTTATTTTTAACAACTAGCTATTTCCGAAAATAGTTTACTATGGCACACTGAACCATTTAATTTGATCCTAATTAATGTTGTTAATAATTGTTTTGGATATTGGGCTTGCACGGCCCAAAGACCAAACATGGGCTCCGATCTCAGCCAGGCCCAACACAGGACACGGACCAGGTCTAGGAGATAACCGACTATCCGACTTATCCGCATCAAAGGATAAGCCCTGGAATGTCGGACACTCTAGGCCGGTGCTAACCAATTCCTAAACACTCGGACCTACCTTTGGGTATATAAAAGGAAAATCAGCTCTTCCCTCAGGTACGTCTTCTAAACCCTACCCAATTGCCGTGCTCTCAAAGACTCCTAAATCCCTATTTGGCGATTCTTCTCTAGCACATTGCCACTCACTCATATCAACTCCCAGCCTTCTTCCTTGGCACCTCTGGTTGCTCCGGAAGTCCCAAACCCCCTTGAAGGTACATTTTGTACATTGGCGCCGTCGTGGGGAATTCCTAGCTAACGATGGTGAACCAAGACAAAGAAGGAGTTGTTTACTCTAATCATTCTGGAGACGAGCGTCCCCAGAACCAACAAAACCAACAACAGGTCAGCCTCGACCTCAATGCAACTGCAAACGCCAACCAAGAGTCGGCTGGTTGTAACACTGAAACAGGCGGAACCCAAAACGGTCAGACCAGCCTGAACGGCCACAACCCCGAAGGTCGGCGCAGTACCAGCGCCTTCGACAAGCTAGGCCCCGGACAGCCAGAGCCTAGGCCGTTTGGAGGAATCGGCCCGGATGATGCTCAGATCATACAAGATCTGAGACATCGCATGCAAGCCATGGAATGCGATTTCAAGGAACTTCAGAAAGAAAACACGGAACTGAAGAACGTCGCCCAGGACTTGAAGGCACGGCGACGTTCGCCTATCCGGCGTCGCGAACGTTCCAAGTCGCGCTCCCCATCTCGGAGACGTCCGCGCTCTCCCCCGGACGGAGGCACCGCCAAAATAGCTCTCAGAGCTTAGATTCATCTTCTGATGAGTCCCATGATGAAAGGCGAAGACGATCTCGCCGCTACAAGAGAATGCGAAACTGTGACGGGACCCCACCCGTCGATGGACACACTCCACTCTCAAGTCGGATCCTCAAGGTTCAACTCCCTAAGGGTTTCGTGAAACCGACGGACATGAAATACGACGGATCCTCATGTCCACCTTAACAATTTTGAGCACCGAATAATCTGTGACGGAGCCATAGATGAGGTTAAATGCCGGTGTCTACCTAGCCGACCTTGACGCTAGGGTATAGGAACAACCTTGACCGAAACCCGATGGAGACCTAGAAAAAGTTCAAATCGGAGATTCCTTAGAACGTCCCACGTTCTTAAATCGAAATTTGCCATATGAGCTTAAGCAACAATTGTCGGAGTTCCACACGTTGAGATTAGATTCTTACGAGCCAGCTTTTTGTTGTTCTCCTTCTACAGGTTTTGGATCATCAAAACGAAAAACCTTAGGTCTAACTGTGGTCTGTTTCTCATAAAATGAGTCATCTCGAAGCATCTCTTCACTTGTCATTTTTTTTAGAATTATGTAACTCTTTATTCCAGAATTGAATTCCATTAGGGACATTATAATAATATGGAGGATATGACGGATATAGGGCCGCTCCATTGTATGTATGATAAGGGGAACGGAGAATCCTTGAAACGTATGATACATAGGCAATTCTTCCATGTTCTGGCTTTGTAATTTCACAAATTCTGGTGCATTAGTTTGAGATGTTTCCGCATGGTCATTGCAATTTGGTTGCCCACTTTATTAATAAATGCACACAAAAAAAATTTCAGAATATCTTTGTCAAAAACAAAAAATATGACTAACTCATTTACCACACAAACCTTATGCTTTTTTGATCTTGTACTTTTGGCATCAACTTTTGAATCCTGCATACAACTATATGTTAAATTTTTATTTTGATGGTAAATATAGCATGTATAAACATGGGCTTAAAATATCCCCGAAAACCAAGTTACTATGAAACGTGGCTACTCCGGTAATAACTCCATTCTCATCCCTGACAACTACACCAGCTCCACTCCTTCTACAATTAATAATGAGAAAAATACCAATGAGACTCTGACAATTACATCAAAAGACAACGAGGACCCTGAAAAAAAACTCACCCTTCCCAGTCTCTGATCTTTCACTTATTAGACTTTTCGGCCCCTATTTTGTTACATTATGAGGGGCCAAAATGTCTCACAAGATAAAAGATTAGGGGACGGAAAGTCTTACAAATAAAAAATAAGGGCCGGGAATGGTGTATTTTTTTTATCAGGGACCTCGTAGTCCCTCGAGAGTAATTATTAGGGGTCGGATTGGTTATTCACTCCTTAATAATTGATGCATCAACATTTAATTTTATCCTTTTTTTAGAATTATTCAACATTAGCTTACCTTGATAGCCTTAGCCCCACTCTTGCTTTTCTGTGTAGGTAATTTGCTTACTCCATTGTCACTAGTACTTTTGTGATGCGCTTTATGAGCATCACTCTCATTATTACTTTGACGAATTGTTTCTTCCTCAGAGTAATCCTAAAATACAATAAAATATAACCAACAAAATTCAAACAACCAAGCAACAAATCCATAAGAATATTAATCAAACAAATAGTAAATAGATAAAAATTACCTTCACATCATCAAGTTCATCACTTGATTGGTGATGATTAGTATGTGACGTTCTTTTACCGTATAGCTCTGGACACCTTCGAATCGTATGACCCCGATGTGTACAATGAGAACACTTACGAGACTTTGCCGTTCATCTATTTTGACGTGGGGCTCCTTTTGTTTTCACAACAGTTGGGTCACCAACCAAGCCTGCATTACCTGAGATCTTGGAGTTAGGATCATGTCTGTTTTTGAGCTTTTGAATTAGCCCAAAAATGTCATCTCTAATCTCCATGAAGTCATCCCGGTTCTTTGATGCCGACTCACACAATGTAAAACATAGCGTTGCTAAAGCACCATATCTAATACCGGCAATATTTTCGGATTCAGTATCCTCAGTTGCAATTGAACATACATAATCCTTTTTGCCACTTTTGCAAAGTCAAGTCGCAGTGAAATCTATCTTTGCTTGACAATTTACATGTGTGATTGGCTTGTGATCTTTTTTCCTATTCTCCATCTCCAAATATTTTCTTCTTCGAGTACCCTCTCTGTTACAAACCATCTGTGGCATATTAATATTTCCATTTAAATCTTATCCCTTCTCATCAAGCCTCGCGACAAAGCCATGTACCTTAGCATAATTTCTATACGACTCGCAACATTGTTCAACAGTGTCAAACTCAATGCCCCACATGTCATCATAGGTTAACTCATTTAACTTCTTCTCAACTTCTTGAATTTTGTATCTACAATCCAACAACTTGGTAGATTCACAAACTTTATCCTCATCTTTATCGGAATTACTGTCATACCCAAAACACAACTCATCACATTCAAGAGACTCATCTGAAAATTTATTGTCATCGATGTTCATGCTGCAAGTAAAAAATTATTCACAAATCAAAAGATAATAATAATTAAGATACTGTAAAAAGGACGAAGATCTTGAAGAACATGAGACTTAAGAATTGTAATATTGTGTAAAATTGAATATGAGGAAACGTAATGCGTTAATTGAAAAGTGTTTACTGTCTATGTTATTGGTTTTACATTAAAAGGCTTCTTATATAGATTACACGATTATATGCCTTACAACAAAGACATTTGTCTTTGGCCCAACTCTGCAAAACAAATTCAGAGAAGCAAAGAGAGCTCATTGCTCATTTGCACTCTTCACTCTTATTTGAACGCTAACGGAGACAGAGGGAGGAAGGCTACTAACACTTTACAATATCAAAAAAATTTACAATAAAATTTCTTTCAATAATTAATAATCATACGGTACTATTTTTTCATCCCTAATATTTTTCATTTAATTGAAAATGTGTTGCAAATTTCTATTCTAGTATTGGGGCCTATCACTTATGTTGTAAAGTTCTCTTATATAAAAAAGAATAAAATAAAATTTGGGAACCAAATTATACCCACTGTTCCACATACAAATTGATCTAATATAATAAAAATTTTACATGGTTATGAGAATTGAAATTTTTTTACTTCCCTTTCTTTTAGGTTCAAGCTTTTCTTGATAACAATAATATAAAAAAAAAAAAACTAATAAACACTAAAAAAGAAGAATAAAAAAAGAGAGGGAGATGGAGAAGGAGAGAGAAGGAAGTACCTGTAAGTAGTGAGGAAGCACCTGTAAGAATAAGAAACACTTGAAGGTAGGAGACACCGATAGATAAGGGGTCCTTTTATGTATTCTTCAATGAGATTGAGGTCAATTGGGTGGGAGGACGTCTTGTCAGCGCCTCACTCAGACAAGGTTGGAGAACAATTGGGTGAGAGGGGAGAAGAGAAGGTTGGAGGTCAATTGGTGGTTGTGGGTGGTGGTGGAAATTGAAAAAGAGGGTTGCAAAGCATTTGGGGAAGAAGAAAAAGTGAAGGGGCTGTTATGTAAGGGCAAATGTTCAATTTTATTTTAATTCATATTAGTGTATTAGTCTTTAACTATGATTACTCATGTGATTAATAGTATATACGTATAGATACATGTATAAAAATAATATATGATATACCTTTAAAATACATTAAATTCTAGTTTTTAAAAAAATTTAAATGCTATATTGATTAGGATTAATGATGCAACATGTTCGTTATGCATTGGCCCATGTCATCAGGGTATGAATTGCTTCTCAAATTATGGGTATGGGAGCAATCACCTTGTGTTAACCTAGTAAATCTGTTGTTGATTGAACTAATTGTTAATCCTTAAATTATTGTGTTTATTAGGTATGCGATACATTATGCCATTGCTGCAATTCGAAAGAGACGTGAAAATTCAGAGGACTTTCCACCCATGGCTTCATATGGAGTCCATCCACTCCACATTTAAGCATCCCATTCAACTTGTTCCAAGCGAGCATGATTAGAGCAACATAGACAATTTGAAGGCAGAGGCTCTGATCATCAAAAGACCAATTGGCTGCCACAAGGTTAACAACAAGGTTAACAACAGAAAGAGGGATTCTGGGATTCTGTTAAGAACTTGATTGATGGTGACAAGTTCAAGAGCGAGGTCCTTCAGGGTCATTTGTACAATTGTACCAAATGTTAAGAAAATGATCATAATTACAAGATATGCAAAAAATGCTCTATTAGATTCTAGTTGGAAACCTAAGACAAGAAAATCTTCTGGCACAAGCAGCACTGCCCAGGTTGAGGTGTCTATTTTTCAATTTGCAGTAATGACACAAATCTCATATATATTGTTTATTTAGTCACCCGATAGGATGCTTGGTGGTTTACAAGTCATTTTTTAAAAACTTTAGGGGTTGTGTTGTCCAATTTTCGTGAAGGGATAGGATGCTAAGTGTTATCAAAACTAGATGTGCGTTGATTGTTTCTTAAATGAATAATTTTAGGTGTACGTTTATACGATTCAATCAAATTTAATTAAATCATTATTTCTATAATTTTGCATTTAATATAAAAATAAATAATTTAGTTGTGCAAAATAAATAGAAAAAATTAATATAAATGATTGCTAGAGATATTTAATTATTAAAAAATTTATTATAATAAAATTGTTATGAATAATTAATTTTTATATAGAGAGAATGATAATATTTTTTAGAAATACAAATATACCCTTAAATATATATTTTTTTATTTCCTTCTTGTGAACTTAATTTCTTGCAAATCCTAAACCTAATTACTTCAATTCCTAATTATCTGTCAACTCAAATTTTTATTGATACAAATATTCATCTTCTATAATAATTTGTTGCTGCAATTCCTTATACACCATTAATTGATAAGTCTACAACTCAAAAAAACCATTACAGCAATTAATTAACTGAAGATTTAATGTTGCCATACTGGCAATGCCTCTTGACTTCTCAAATAAAACTGCAAATGTAAGGTACGTCGCAAATACGAGAACATATATTTCTATTATTTGAATTTTGAAGCATACTAAGTCTAATAACAATAGACATGGTAGACATATATTATTGACAATTTAATGAATTTATGATTTTTTTTTATAAATTGATCATTGTAAAATTCTTATAAACTGATAAATTAGGCAACGGACCGTAGAGATTGTTGAACTAAAGTTACGACAAAGTTTAGTTCTTTGAATTAGAAAAGTTAGAACATTGAATCTGAGGCTCAAAATTAATAGAGTGAAAAGGGATTAATTGCAATCTGTTTCATTAAAAATGCGACTAATGAAATTGCCATCGAGAATTAGGAAGTGTAGCATCAAATCATTATAAATGATGAATATGTTTCAATAACGATATGAATATAATAAGTAATTAGAAAAAAAAAATTAGATTTGCAAGAAAAGAAAATAAAAAAATTTAAAGATATATTTATTTCTCTATATAAACATATAATCATTATTGGTAATAATTTTAGTATAATAAATTCTTTTTAATAATTAAATCTCCTAACAATCCTTTATTATTTTAAAATATCACTATTTTTCCTCCAATTACAAGTATATTCTTGTAATAAATAAATAGACTAAAATAGCTAATAACTTAATTAGATCGACCAAGTTTTGCGCGGTCAAAGCAGTTAGTTAATCCCATGATGATAATTATCAACATTATTGAGAATATTATTTTGCACATTCTTACTAAATCACACCCTTAATTTCCCTAAGCACTAACACATCAACAATAATAGATAGCCACTTTGATAATTAATTAACCATTTCTTTGTGTTGAGGCAAAATAGAGGTGATGTTCATTCATTGAGCGGTTACCAATCGCAATAACAACCTCATAACAGAATTTCTGGGTCCCACACACAAAAACAGAAAAGCAACCGTAACAGCGTTACCTTTTTTCGAAGGAATGAGGATTCACGTTGGAGGCGACATTAACGGAATGGTGACGTCATTGTTCATCACAATATTCCTTGCTCTAACAGTTTCTGTTCAATCTTCTCCTTCATCAGAACTGTCATCTCTTTCCGTTAACGATAACAAATTCGACAAAGACATTAACCTCTCAGGTGACGCTCACGCATTCGCCGACGGCGTGAGCCTCACGCGCCCTTCACAGTACAGCTCTGGCATCCTTCTCCGCAACACCTCAATCACATTCTCCTCCACCACCGCCAACACCACCGACAACAACACCACCGGCACCTCCCTCTCCATCGAATTCTCATTCTCAATCTCCCCCGCCGAAGTCTCCGATGACAGCGGAACCGGTTTCGTCGTTATCCTCATCCCCGGAGACTTCGACGACGTGTTCTCGGCGAACGATTCATTCGGAATCTCACAACAATACGATAAAAACTACGTCGCCGTCGAATTTGACACCTCGAAGGACGACGAGTTCAACGATCCAAACGCGAACCACGTCGGAATAGACGTCGGAAGCCTCATCTCCGTCGCGATCGCGAACGTCTCTGACTCAGACATTGTCCTCAACAACGGGGAGAAGCTACAGGCTTGGATTGATTACGTGGCAAATTCGAAGAATCTGGAAGTTCGGTTATGCAAGACCGGTGAAAACCGCCCTAAGGATCCGATCGTTTCGCACGAAATGGATTTTGCGAAAATGTGGGGGAACGAGCCGGTGTTCGTTGGTTTGAGCGCCTCGAACGACGCGGATTCCGTTCAGGTAGTTAGGGTGTACACGTGGAAGGTGTTTAGTTACGGATACGTGGCAGAAGAAAGTGAGGGTGGAGAAACAGAAAATGAGGGTGGTGATGGTGAAGGGGGGAAGGGTAGTTTTGGAACTTTGTCGGTTCTAGCTGAGGTTATATTCGGAACTGTGTGTGTTGCATTGATTGCTTTTGTGGTGCTGTTTACGTGGGCCATATTCTTTCAGAAACATGAGGAAGAGTCTTCTTTTGCGCTTGGGAAGATGGGAGGGAACCGTGACACGTACGAGAGGATTGATGTTTCTGTGGATAAGCAAAATCATGAAGAGGTTGAGAGATTGAATTAGCAGATGAAAATAATGACGATGATGATGATGTGATTATGGGTTGTAAGGTTTTGTGTATATGTTTTGTTAATGTGCCTATTTTGAATTGGGAAAATGTGTGTGTTCTGGTACAAGGAGCCGATGTATATCTCATCCGTTGAGTAGTACGAGCGACTTTCTCACCGGGATGAGATATACTCTCCGACTCTCAAGACCAAAACAGTGTGTAAGTTTTGTAGGAGATTCTCTTTGTTTTCTTTGTAATTTAGAAGTGTTGCAATCAGAACCATGTTTGTAAAGTAATTTTTGCCTTGGCTATGAGTTGTTAGCATTTATGTAACATGTTATGATCCTTGATAGAAACTGATTCAATTCGAATTAAATCACTCAACCGTTTTTTTAAAAAAAAATCACAAAGCTGGTTTATTGAACCAATTCATAATCTAATCCCAAATAAAAACCAATTCAAAAACCAACCCAAAAGAAAAATCAAATCACAAATTAAACCTAGCCCCTCCCTGTCTCAAACAGTCAGCAATCTCACGGCAACCAACCCCTCTCTCCGTCGTCTCTCTCTCTGTGCTCTCTCTCTCTCTCCCTCTTGAGCAGGCGCATTGCATTACCCGATTGCTGTCTCATCTCGTCTCACACCTCACGCAGCAACACCGCTACCCAGTCCTAGTTCCGCTTCCAGCACTAGAGAACTCCACCGTTCCTTGCTCTTGGTGCACCGCTCAGCTCCATAGTCGATAGTACCTTCAATGAGTAATCCTTGTGACAGCTCCCATGTCCAGGTTTGTTTCATTCATCCTCATCTAAATTCTTATTTATTTCTTTAAATTATATTTCCATTAGTTAATTTTGGAGTCAAACAATATGGTATTGGGCATTGGCCTACACATACAGTATATATCTAATACATCACTCAATATTACTCTCCCTGTTTGCTGGAACTGCAACCTCATACCTACCGCATGTATCTATTAATCCAATGCTATTATTACATGCCGATAAATTTAAGAATTTGAGTTTAGACAGATTTGGATTAGGCTAATAGTTACATGCATTTGCCTCTTGATTCATGATTTATTGAATCTTTATTACTAATTTGAGATTGATGTTTGTTTGAGTTTGAGTTGCTGTGTTGATTAGATATAATAATGCAATTTAATTTCTTGATTTATGCTAACTGTTTATGTTCAATTTCTTGCATACATAATGTTTGGTGATATGCCTTTATGAATATTCTAAAATTTAAATTGCATGTTTTTATGTTTAGGAAATTTGATAATATTGTGTAGGCTTTGGGAACATATTATATGTCTTTAATTGAAAGATTGACTCGTTGGTTGCTTACCGTGCTTGAGGACTTTGCAAATCTCAATATATATCCTTCACATCTTAAGGGTTATCATAGTTACATAGTACTGCATTGTGTTGGATTCATAGTATTTGAGAAAAGATAATGCTTGTCAAAATTTTTTAATTATTATTATTAGGGAGTAGGGTGTCAGTGAATGCATTATTATTTTCTTAATCCATTTACTTTGCAAATAGAATTATAGTAGTACTTAAATTTTATATGCCTATGCTTTTTTACCTGCTTAGCTAGCTAGTTGTATCTATTTAATTTTACTGCATTATGTATAATTTTATCATAATAAATCTTCAATAATCTTCAGTCATATATGTTTCTTAATTATTATTTACTAATTTTACTTATTTTCTTTATAGATTATTCTTCTTTCTTAGCATCTACGCTGTATTTCTTGGAGTAGATGAGAATTTTTTCCTTTAAATTATGAATTCTAGATGGTATACTACATTTAATTAATCTTATAGTAATAAGTAACTAGATAGCCAGAATATGTGTAGAATTGATACATGAAACCTATATTATGTGAGAATGGTAATTCAGTAAGTACTCACAACAATATGTCAACGTTTATAGTTGTATTTTTCTTTTTCTTTTACAACAAGGGATTTAGAATATAATTATGGAAGTTTACTTCCCTCACTTCTCTTTCTCTGTAAATTTAGTCTTGGTTTCGAATAAAAAAAAATTATGAAAGCTTAAAATTATTATTTTTAGTTTTCTTATTTTCATGTAAATTTGTCTCTTTATGCTTTTTATTTTTTGTTCCATATTGTCACCATTATCTTAAACAGTGACTCTGCATGTTTTTAACATAAAATTACTATGATAATAATACCGTATTCTTTCTTAAATATTTTGCCATTTTGAACATAATTTTAGTTATAAATTTTACAACTCTGTTTTTAGTGATTGAATATTCTAAGTTCATGTGTACTCATAGCAATAATATCCACATCTAGAGTTGTTCTGTTTTTGTGAACACAAGATCATATAACAAGATCTTCAAAGTTTCGTCACAAAGTTTTTTTTCTATACACCACTCTTTGTTTGTTTGATACCTAATTGATTCGTAACTGATACTATTAATATCTTATTTGTCACATATTTTTGGTATTTTGAAAATAATTCTGATAGAATTTAATATATTATTTGTTGTGCAGGTGTAAACGCTTTTATTATTTTTATTCCTTATTTTACAGCCAAAATTCATGCATTGATCCTTATTCGAGCATACAAACTTTTTTATTCATTCTAATTTAGCTCTTTAGATCTATTCTCTAGGTTGCTAGGTTATATATCTTTTATGTGGATTCTATTATTTTACTCACCACCTAAATGTTTTTTCTTTTGGACAAGGTGCTCCATCCTGCAATTTAGGACCAGCAAACAGAGTTTCTTTTTCATGTTTCTTGTTTCCTTAGAGTTATCTTTGTTTTAGAATTAAAAAAAAAATTATTTTATAAATTCATCCGAAAATTACAAATTCTCAGTACCACATAAATGTATTTTATTATTTGTTTATTTTTTCGGCATTAACTTTGGTTTTATTTCATCTCTTTAGGATTCAATGGATGTTACTCCGGAACCACCTAATTCGCAAGACAATGGCGAAGGCTGCGAGATGAATGGTGCGAAAGAGAACGTGAGTTGTACTTGTGATTACGGCGGTAGTAGTAGTAAGTGTGCTTATGTGACTGCGGATGATATTATGAACCAAACGTTTGAAACATCAGATGCAACCTATAATTTGTATGTAAGCTACGCGATGTGCGTTGGCTATGGAGTTCGCAAGGGTGATGCGGCATGCGGAAAAGATGGAACACTTTGTAGAAGGCGATTTTTTTGCAATAAGGAAGGAAAGAGACATGAGAAATTCATCTCTAATTCTGATAGAAAAAGGGAGCATAAAGCTTTGACTCGAACTGGTTGTGAAGCCATGCTTTCGGTGTACTTTGACACTAAGTCTTCAATTTGGAGGGTAAGAAAATTAGTTAAGGAGCACAACCATGATCTAGTCCCCCAATGTTTGGTACATCTCATTCCAAATCATCGAGGAATGACCGAGGCTCAAAATGCACAGGCTAACTCAATGCATGATAATGGTCTCTCAACCTCTAAAATAATGGGACTAATGGTAGGACAAGCAGGTGGTTATGCTAACATCGGGTTCACAAAGAAGGACTTGGATAATCACATTGGAAGATCTCGACATGCAAAGCTCCTTGGTGGGGATGCCAATGCAACAATAAGCTATCTACTTAGGAAGGCAGATGTTGATCCCATGGCCATGGCAAAGAACAGTCCTACCAGCGAAAATCGGCTAGCAAACTTGTTTTAACATGAGTAGCATGATTCAGTGGTTTGTACTTACCACATTCAAATTTGTTTGCTATGATTGTATAAGCATGTTGAACAAGTGGTGGGAGGTTCTCATTGATAGAACAATTTCTAATGTTTGTTTGTTTAACTAAATTGAATAATAATAAAGAGGTATATTTTGTGAATAGACTGAAAATTATTATAATTACATTTCTAACTTAATGGCTTCTTTTGTCACAGGATAATCCTAAAGAAATAATCCTAAAGAACCCATGGATCCTCAAGAAACCTCTGTAATGCCAAGTGAATCTTCTACAAAAGAAGGGATTGATTTAAATAGTTCTGAATTGAATAATAGTGAAGAGGCTCCCAAACCACCAATTGGAAGCCACCAGTAGTTATTATAGGTATAATAATTATATTCTCATAAACCTTTTTTTAATGAATTTTAAAAAGTATGTTTACATTACTCTAGTGTTCTAAAGTCCGTATCTTTCCTTTTTTTGTATTGTGGCGAACAGGTTTTGCAACAAGGACAATGTCCATCTTTTAGCGGAACGCAGTAGTCATTGGACAAAGTTGTTACTTTCAGGATTCTTCTTCCCTAGAGGAAGCATATGTTAGGATTTTTTATTTTTATCTTTGAATTAGTAAAAAATAGAATTTTACTAAGTGCTCTAATTAGTTTCTCTCTTTTATCATATTTTTGGACTTTGGAGATCAATTTTTATCGAGTAACTAATAGTATAATATTCTCATTTAATCTATTTACTATAATAAATTACATCAATTTTATGACATTGATCCGGTTGTTTTATTTAGGCACTCGATTCCACCTTATCATGTAGTTCTATGGTTTACAATTACAATGTTATATATATCCCACGTCTAATTTGTTATTTTGCTTGATAACGGATTGCATTTTTTGTACGATGCCCATCTATGGCTAATAGGACTCAGATTGTATTGCCATTTTCATCGCAGTTCTGTTGCCATGAAGAACATGTATCACACAAGATAATTAAGCATTTAGCCTTATTCATGAAACATTAGAGTGGTGAACAGATAAAGCTGCGAAGTGGTTATGTCTAAGGAGAGAGGTCTATCTGTAGTGTTGTTCCCATTATGACAAGATTAACTAATTAAAAGGCAACTTGGTTCAAAGTATAATTAGTCCTTTCAGCCGTCCATAATAAACAAACTACATAAATAAGCAGCAGATAATCTTAAAAATTGTGACAAGTTCTCAGATGCCATCGCTGTGAGGTGTGGCTACTGATCCTTCATATTTTTGGACAAATACATAGTCTAAGAGATGATCAATTCTGGACTATATATATTAGAGGCTCAGATTCAACTGATAACCCTCTGCATTATTGCTTATTATTAATATTATTAATTATTGTTTGATATAATGTTAGTTTGATGCATGATTACAAGTACAGATCGAAGATGCTTAAGTATTCAAATAAAGAAATGGATAATCTGGAGTTATCTTTAGTAGACTAAAGCATTCCATCCTTAATATAGGATTGTTCTACTACAAAGAGTTATCTTTTCTTGCAAGTTTGTTTAAATCAAAGTTTCTATTGAAATGGATAAACAAATATCTATAGAAATATTGTCAACCATCCACTCATTTTATTTTTCAATCTCGTTCGTTATTCCTGAATCTCTGTATCAGGTTGGTGTGGATAACATATGCATAATAGTTCACTCAATTAAAAGGCAAGAACTTGATGCTAGTCTCAATAGCTTTGTAATCAGAGTAAGATTCATATAATCAAACTATTTCTAGATAAATCTCAAACAAAATAAGATATAAGCAAAAGCAGCATCCTATGGCAAATAGAAAAATAGCATAAAAAAACAGCAAAGTATCTCTAGATAAATCTCAAACAACTTTAACTAATATTGCAGTGTTCTTAAAAGAAAATATGTGATCTAAGTCTGCATCACAGAATGCTGCATCTTTTGATTCCAATCAATTACAGCAAGCTCTTTGATAGTATCACGCTTTGGGTTGTGCTCTCCATTCACCAAATCCACAGCCAGCTTCATCCTTGTGTAATCATTCACTACCTATTAATGAGAGACAAGAAATAAGGCAATGCAACTTATATTGAGGAGGTGTCTCTATTCTGAACAATGAAACTAGAGAGAGACTTTTCCTTACCCATTTATGATTAGTTCCAACATAGCATGAGAGAATCATCCATTGACTAACCCAAATGCCATAATCATTCCTATAATCATAATTAAAAGGCACACATTTTAAAAAAAAAATATTAATTTCATAAACATAATGCAGAAAAATACACTTACGATTTTGGATGTTGCTGTGGGACATCCATCTCTTTGAATTTGTACTCTGAATATTCAAAACTCCTTTTATGCGGATTATAGAAGCCTTGAGATAGAATCCGCAGAAGGAATTTTACCACTCGTTCAATAGCACGGTCACAATCACTCTTCAGTATGCAACCTTTGAACGAATTAAAACATGACACGGTCCTGTAAACCAAGTCAAGTTCAACCAGAAACCAATGGCCGAGAAGGTGTATTGGCAAAAAAATCTACAATTACAATAATAATTATATTAAATTAAGTGAATGATATTTAAACTTAAAAATAAATAATAACAGCAAACTAACTTCACCTTTTGTGGACTAATGACCAAAGTCATAAAATTCTCCTTTATATAATTCAGTATATCAATTCCAAACTTTTGGCTTGTGCTTAAAGCAACTTGCTGCATTTAACGTTGAATAAGGTTAAAATTTTTATAATATGGACAACATAAAATGTAATATTTATATTCTGATGATGAAGTTTTAAACTACTGACAAAACTTACCGAGAATGTAGGAGGCAAATACCACTGGGATCCAAGCTTGCTTGCTTTTATTTCAAATGCCCCATAATTGAGCATTGAGCAAACTAAGACAAGAACCTGTGAGGCAAAAATAATCATACTTTCAGTCCCTTAATCCTTAATGTTAACATTTTACAAGCATATTAAAACTGCTTTATAGAACCGTGCAACACAATAATAAAAATACACAAGGGAAATACTCACATCGCCATTTATTGTCTTGCTTGGCATAAGTTTATGGAGAGTCTTCCGTGTGCCATCACAATGTGCATTTGTAACAAGCTCTTCCCTGATATTAGAAGAAAATATAAAACCAGATGATAATTGTTATAGTTAAAGAAGAATAGAATA
This sequence comes from Stylosanthes scabra, assembly GCA_036250425.1. NCBI lineage: Eukaryota > Viridiplantae > Streptophyta > Magnoliopsida > Fabales > Fabaceae > Stylosanthes > Stylosanthes scabra. Next base: position 20,510 of record JASCZI010181318.1, on the reverse strand, counting down.
TTAAGAAATAATACCACTAGAAACTACAAATCTGCCCAAACACATCCCATAATTTTAATATTATGAAATTTTACATTCACTTTTACACTAGTTACATGAACTTTGATATTCTGAATTTAAAAAAATTTTCATGAATAAAAAAGAATACAGAGACTCAATATTGCTATAGTCTTATCTGCTGATTAAAAAAAAACCATAACAGAAGATAACATTGGGGAAGACGAAGGAATAGATAACAAGAGATTAAGAATCCTAATTTCTCAATAAAGCAAGCATACCAATTATCAAAATGGCCAAATCAGGAAGAGAAAACAGGCGTTACTTTACCTTACTCATCTTCCCTGCTTCTTTGATTTGCAGAAACTGCTTGAGAATGCGTGAAGAATGATGAATTCTTTATTAGGTCTTGAATTTATTTTGGGAAAATCCTTTAGAAAAAAATAAAATACAAAATCAATGATACTCTAGAAATCAAATACAAGTTAATTAGGAAAGATACGGTAATTTTAAAAAAAAAAGTATCAATCGGTAGATTTGTATATCAAATTGTGATATTCTTTCCTAAAAAAAAAAGAACACGAGAAACCTAAAAAAAATTTATTGCCATTTCATAATAATCAATTCTCAATTGTATTAAGATGTAAGGGGGAAAATGGAAAGTAATTTAAAAAGATTAAATACCTGTTTTTCCTCCATGGATGCAACGGAGGCACAGGATATGCACAGAGACGGCAAGAAGACGACGATAGCGCATGGAGGAACGCAGCGGCAGCACGGTCGCACGGAGCTGTCTTTTTTCAAGTTTCAAGTTCAAGCTTGAGAGAGATAAAAGAGTGATGATGTCGATCTGTGTGGGTTGGAGATTAGGGTGGGGGGTGGTGACTAGCTACTGAGTGTTGGATCAAGGGATTAGGGTATTATGCTTTTGATTTTTTTTATTATTTTTAAATGCAACACAATATGATTTAGTTTTTTCTTTCTATAAGTGACCCGAACACCCGGTATGTTGTAAAGCTGCCAGTGCTAGGTAACCCTTTTTACATTACTCCCTAAATCCTTGGAAATACTATAAAAAAAAATTATAAAGACTATAAAAAATCCTAGAGTTAATTATAAAAAAAATTTTACCCAAAAAAAATACTATAAAAAATTCTTGGAAAATTTTCAAAAGCTAACAAAAATTACTTTTAACTTTGTTAGTGATAAAAGTTTTTTTGATAAATTAAAAACCAAGTAAAAGTATATTTTTTATGATATTAAAACATAATAAAAATAGCACAAATTATACTTTTATGTCTTTAAATAATTATGAGTATTTTTGTTAAAAAAATTGAAGTTATTTATGTCAACTTTAATATTGATGGTTAACTCTACTTAAAAAGTTCAAATCATAAATGAATCATCTGAACTTATATTAAGTAAGTAGGGTTAACACTACTTGTAAGGTAGTAAGTTTAGTCTCAAGTCTAAGGATAAACGTACAATATTTCAATTTCAATTAGAGCTTGGTCATTGACAAAAAAAAATGCATTGATAAACGGAATCGCCGACTAAAATGATATGTAGTGAAATCTTTTTGATTGGATATTGTCCCTAAAACAACCCTAAGCTTCAATTTTATGAAAAAAGACACCATACTAGCAGACTACTAATGATTAAGAGAGCACAAGACTCGTGCGTGTAAAAAGAAATTGTTGAATATCCAAAATTAAGCTTAGATTTATTTAATAAATGAGTTCAAATTCTAATTCAAAGTGCGCTCAATAAATTCATGAGCTCGAGTTATTGAATTAATCATGACTAAAACTCGAGTTGGCTCACCAACTAATTTGACTCACTTGTAGGTCTATTATTCTATAAGTAATTGAGTGCGAGAATCAAATAAACTGAAATATTCATGTTTGGTTATAGAAGAGATTATAGACGTTTTTTATTTTGAACCAATTCCCGATTAAAAGTTTAAGGTATTTCATAATTTAGTCCATAAGATTCTCGATGCTCGTTAAACTACATATTACCTATTTATTATCTACAACTTTTTTAAAAAAAAAAGTTTGTATCGTGATCAAACAGTTATTGGAATAATAAATAACAACATAAGAAAAAAATAAAACAAACAATTAAAAGGATTAAGTTTATTTTACTACTTGAATCAACGGTTGGTGTAATTAATTTTTTTAGTTATTTAAGAAATGGTTTCAAATACTTTTTTAATTAAACAAAAACATCTTTTTAAAACAAATTATATTTTAATTTCTTTAATAGTATCGATGCAAACAAATAATATATAATATGGATATTTCAAAATAAAAAATATAAAATTGGACAAAGTAATTAAATTGAACAAATAATAAATTATTAATATTTTTAAAATATATATTTTTTCTGAAAAAGTCATATACAATATGAAAGATCATCAAACGTACTTAGAGAGTTTAAAAAAAACCAATCAAAACTGAGAGGAAAAAAATGCTAAATTATAATATTTTTTAACATCATATATGTAACGCTATTTTTGGGTAGGTTAATATATTTATTTTTTCTTTTAAAAAATTATTTTTGCCAAAAGAAAAATAAAAAAAACAGTGAAAACCCAACAAATTAACAATAAGCCCGTACAATGATAAAAAAGGCCCGACACGTTTGGTCCAATATACTATATGGTTCAGGAAGGAATAAAAAATTGGTTAAGTTCACTCAAAAAAACTGATTAAACCTTTAATATCAATGTGGTTTAATGGTTTGACCATAATTTAAAAAAAAACGGACACATATCACCTTATGAGTTGCTGAGACATTTAATCTTTACCTAAAGTGGTTTTTGCCGTATGCGGATAAGTGGCTCCCTAATTAATTTTATTCGAGATACACTTGTATTGTTGAGTTTTTTTTTATATTAAATATGTGTCTATGTAATACCTGGCCATTTTAATTTAACAGTGTTATATAGATATTAAAATCTTCTAAAGTGAAAAAATCGCATGTGAAAGTAAATATTTAGAGAATTCCGTAAAAAAAAAAAAAAAAAAAATTATTGAGTCAACCTATTATGAAAATTACAAATTCATGATTCAAATGGCCAACATGCATATGATACTGTTTTTCTCAAAATTTTTCGATACAACTCCTTTTCAAGTAGATAGGTTTATTCGTTTTTTTATAAAAGGCTCAACTAAGTATTGCTAATTTGCATAAGAAAACTTTAAAAATATAATGGAGTAGAAGAAGAAGCTTGAAGATTGGAAAAGCAAAATATAAAAGAAAATGATAAGAATATGGCGAAATAAGTAAGCTTGAGCTCGCAACAGTAACTTAATTATTAGATTATGAACAACTACAAGTAATGAAAATGACTTAGCTAGCATAGAACTTAAAAATGTACTTCTGGAAAAGGAGTAAATGATGAAGAATGTAAAGACAAACTAAATAGGGAAAAAAAAAACTTGCAGAATTGAAAGAACTTATCAATTTAAAGGTTTAACTGTTAAAAGGATAGAATTTGAAAGAACTAGGAAAAAAATGACACTGCACTTATACTCTATGAGCTTTCTTGGCGTCTGTGGTGATTTGAAAGAGAAAGTAATGCCTTCAATTATTTTAGTGATTTTAGTCGAAAAGAATTTTCAAACCAACACTTAATCAGAAAATTGTTTTTGGTCTAACAAATACATAGTAGTTGATTCTCACCTTTCGAATATTTGTCAACAAAAATCTTGGGACTTTGGTCTTCATGTGTTTCTTATTAATCTTGCTTGTGTTGGATTTAGTCTTTCATATGAAGCGAGATAGGTCTCTTTCCTGCATCTAATTGTTTAGTTTGCTTACCACCATTCAAGCTAACATTATTCATTATTTCATCACATTTTTCTTAAGGTGATAACTCTCATGAAAATTCAAAATGTATATAGGATACAGAAAAAAATAAAAATGAATGATAATAGTTGTAGATTTCATTATTTTCTTAAAAAAATAAATTTATTAATAGCATTTATACATATTTTTATATTTCTGTACATATTAAATAAGGTAACACTAAATGTATCATTATATACACATGTACACACCATTTAGTAATATAAAAAAATATAAATATTAGCACAGAAAAATATAAATTTCTGTGCTAATATTATATTTTTCTGTGTTGCTAAATAGTGTGTACAATGATACACATAGATTTATCTTATTAAATATGCATCATAGTTTTCACCTTTCCTTAATCTCTTACACTTTCTTTCTTTTTTTCTCTTTTATTTTCTCTGTTTCGTTTTTAGCCCCAATCCTCTTCTCACTTTTCATATCACTTTCTCTACCTCAAGTCCCTAATTCATGTTTTCAAATAGGAGAAACATTTAATTTATCAAGATTTGATTTTCAATGGCATGCATCTTCAAAAAAAATTTTGGGCTAGATATGCCTAAACTAAAATATAGATAGTTTAGCTAAGTCTAATAGTTTATTAGCTCATTAATCCGATCAAACAATTATTATATTTAACCTTCGTTTCATGCATATATCAATTCAATTTAAAATGGAACTTTTTAGTTCCAACATGAATATCATATTCAAAATCTAAATTTCATGTTGAACAAGATTTTAAAGTTCTTTGTTGTTTTAGTTTCAAGTTTTTTATGTTTAGTTGTAGCTTCTATTTTTTTTCAATAAAATATTTGCTGTCAATTAAACGAACAAACGTTTCATAAAACAAATAGTCAAATATATGCTTGTTGGCTTGAAAAAATGAATGGTTTTAAAATGAAGAGCACAAACTACTTGCACGGTAGAAGATGATATTATTTCCAACTTCAAATTTATTATATTTATTTTGCGAGATGAATACTTCTATTTGCATATTAAAATCAGCCACCAATTTAATCACTAGTGTATAATACATATTGAAATATAAAATATATATATATATAGTTTAATTCATTTTTAGTGTATAATTAATTTAAATTTATTTAAAATATGAGAAAACAAAAATTAAAGTTATGTAGTATTAATAGTTCTACATTAAATATGTGAAAGTAAAAGAACAATTTATTTAATTTTACAAATATCAATTTTCTTTTAAGGAACAATTTCTTTATTAATTAAGGAAGAATAGGACTTAGCTTTAATTTTGATGGCACTAATTAATGAAAGGGCACTACCGATCTTCGTCTCTTTCTACTTTCATTGCCTTCCTTTTATTTTTGTTTGATCTTTTCTTTCTTTTTGCTAGTAAACTTTATTTCTTCTTGTATTATTGGAATCAATTATTGATGCAAATTGAGTCTTGTATGATAATCTATACTCTTAAAGTGATGAGATGATAAACAAAAAGGTGAAGGGGAATTAGTGGACAAAAAGCAAGACGCTGAGCATCAGTCAAAGTCAAACAGTCAATTGAATTGTTTTTTAGTGATTGGATGATTTGTTTAATTTACCATATGAAAAGAAATTATACTTTCTTTCTATCATTTCCCAAGTTTTTAGCATTAGTTAATTAATTTAATTTTCATTTATTGCAAATGTAAAAAAAAATTACAAAAAAAGGTAATATTAATTTTTAAATGCACTATTTAAAAATTATCTAAATATATACATTTAATTAAATAACGGTGTAATTTTTTTTATAATACATTAAAATTAAATTTTTTCATATAAATTATATATTCAATAATATTAGAGTAACAATAACCTAAAATTATCTAAATAATTTAAAATTTATTTTTATGTATTATTATCTAATTATTGCAATAATTCTATATTTATTACATGTAATATTATCTAATTATTGCAATAATAAAAAATATTAAAATAAGATAATTTTTAAATATATTTTAGAGTATTTTTTATTATCTCCCGACAACTTTTTTATGATATTGCTCCATGGTGGTATTCCAAAACGTCATTAGTTCCCAATTTCTATTTGACATTAATATTGGGTTGTGGTCACTTTTCAGTCTTCAGATAATCATCAAAAGCGAAATATAATGAAAGAGTCCTTCTCATTGACGATTAGCATTTTTTCACTTTTGATTTTCATTATATGAAAAAGATAGATTATTCACTACACAACAAATAAAATAAAAAAAGAAGAAGAATCCAACAAGATTTTAATTATTTAAAGTGGGTGGGACGACAAAGATTTTCAAGTGACCTTCATAACCATATTGACCATATATCAATTAGATGCGTTAGCTTTCAGCATCTTCATCCTTTTATTTTATTTTTTTTTTAATTGCTAATAATGTAATAAGAACAGTAAATTAAAAAAAATAAATTTATGTTCTAGTGTTATGCTAGAATTTTCTCTTGTACTCTAATACTGTGCTAGAATTTTTTTGTGCTTTGCTAGGATTTTTCTTATGTCTTGTTAGAGTTTTCTTTTCTATCCTAATAGAATTTTCTCTCGTACTTTATTAAAAATTCGCATACTCATTTGGAATAAAGATATTAAAGAATGAGAGAACTTGTTTAAATAGATTTATTAGAAGACTCTTTTTTGATAAATCTATCTTATCTCGGATAATGGAGGCTGATTTTAAGATAATTTGAAGACAACCAAATAGTTTTTCTGCAATGATAATTCTCTGGAAGGCGCCAGCCGTCAACCATCAATTGGTACCCAAGAAGGCATGAGAGTATTTTCCAAGAGTTGCTAGGGTTAGGGGAGACCCTGACATTTCATAAACTGAAAGGATCTGTATATCATACTCTCCCGACAATAGATTTATTTGTGAAACCAACGATAGATCTCGAATGATAAAATAATGTAAATTGAATTCTTGTGGTTTTGATAAACAGTTTCTACATAGTTCTACGGGTATTACGATAAATCTATCCACGACTGTCTCATCCAAATGATTCTTGCCTTCGTTATCGAGTCAACCTTGAGTTTCAAAAATACCACATTTTTTCTTCTTATACCACCTTTCTTAATTTTCTTCTTTTTTAGTATCTTTCTCTCTAAATTTATTGAGGATTTCACTTTTTCTTGCTTAGGTTGTTCAAGTTAAACCAAATTCACATGTATTGATTTTCGCTATGAGAAACTCTTGGTAGCCAATATTTGAGAGACAATAGAAAATAGAAAGCCAATATCATTTTTCTTTTTTTTTTCCTTTTAACCACATGTTATTTCCCTAATTACACACATTGGTTCCCTATTGGTCTCCTAACGTTGGTTTCGTAACATTATTCATTTTTTATTCAGTGAAACGAAATATAATAATCTTTAATAAAAATAAAATAAAATAAGAATAGTAATTTATTAAGAGTAATTTAAAAATCTTTAAAGCATTATTCTGTATGGTAGAAATATATTTTCTTATCTTTATTTTGCACTTTTAGTATTATTAATTTTTTGAATTTTGTGAATTTTTTTATTATTATTTACTTTTTTCTTCATAAAATATTAAATCGAAAAATATTAAAACTAATAATAAAAAATTTTTCCCAAATCCAACCAAACATGCCTTCCTTTTTAATGAAAATTGAAAAGCTTCTTTTGATGATGACCTTTTTTTTCTAATAAATACCCTAAGTATAATATAACTACACTAGAAAAGTAGTCACCAAAAAAAACTACACTAGAAAAGTTGATACGTACGAATATATATTTATATATATATAGTAGTTCAATAATGGGAATACTTCTAAAAAAAATATTTCTTCTTATTCTATTTACCTTCTTTTAATATATGTTTTATAAATAAAAGTGTTATATATTTTTGGGATTAAGAATATAATTGAGATTGAAATTTTAATCATATTGATAGAATTTGCACACTAATTGGGAATTAATAATTTGTTGGAAGAAAAAAGAGATGCTTTTAAAAGAAAGGAAAAGTAGGTATGGAATAGAGCTGTCCACCTTCTTCAAAACAATAATAATGAAGAATTGGTGGTGAATCTTTACATTTGTTTATTTTTTTTAAGGACTCTTTTTGAGGTGCTTTGAAAATTCGTTATTGATTATTAAGAATCATTTGTACGAAATTCTTTTACCCACCCTAAATAATTCGGCTTTTTTTTTTCAAATGCGCACAAAAAAGAGGAGATAAATTAATTTTGAATTTGCACAGCATCAACTCACTAAAACTATAGGCAAAATGGGCTTAATGCCCAACTCATCATAGGCGAAATGGCAATATAGAAAAAAGTATAAATCAATTCTTTTAAATCTCAATCGAGATGGCAACGCAGAAAATACTCAAATCTAATTCTCCTATAAATATAAGAATAAACTTAAACATTTGGCATCACAAATTTTGTCTAATTCTTTTCATTTCAAAAACCATACTTTTTTAAAAAAAAAATAAAAAAATTACCTAATAAATAAAATAATAAAAGAATTACTCATTTAGGTCCGGTTTCGAAATTTTACATTTTTATGTGGACTTGACCATTTCACCCCTGACTATGATGAGTTGGACACTAAACTCATTTTGCCTATTACTTCGGTAAGTTGGTGCTACGTAAATTTGAAATAAATTTATCTCCTGCGTATTTTTGGAATTAAAAAATTTTCTGTGCGCTTTCAAAAGAAAAAACCCTTTTGTCAACAAAAAAAAAAAAGAAAAAACCCTTTAGTTTAACTAGTCTTTGTACTTTTTTTTTTTTTAATTTGGTCAGATAAAATTTAAAATATCTCTATTTTAATTTACGTTGTCAATTTTGCTTATTTAAAATACTGATATGGCTAGATAATTGTTATCTTAGTATACGGTTTAATCTCTCACGACAGTATTTAACGTTGCAAACTAAATACACTAAATTAAAATAAAGACTACCAAATTTTATTTGACCAAAATAAAAAGTTATAGGAACTAAAATAAAAGAATATATATATATTTTACAAGAATAAAAAATATATTTATCTATTTTGACCTAAACACGTATCAAAAATGACTTATATTATTAGAAGTAAAAGAGAAATATAAAAATACATTTAGAATGAATATGAAAAACAGATCATTCTATTATTGCTAATTTGCTACTCTATTCTGATAAACCAACTAAAAGTAGTTTATGTTTATATTTGCTACTACTACTAAAAGTGAGGTGTAAGAATAATACAATTAGAAATATGTTACGTTGTAACTTACAAGGAAACAAAACGAAGTATCTATGTCGTGTAGAATACATACTTCTTTTAGGTTGCAACTTGCAAGGACTACTGCTTTTTTTGAAAAATAATTCAGATGCATTGCATTGTAATTCTAGCATTAAAATAAAGAAAAAGTAGGTTATTTTAGACTATTTTTATTGTATTTTAAACATTTTTCAATTTTTATAGCACTTAGTGTTAATGGGTATACATTAGGAAAATAAAATTTTACTTGTGTAGTTTCTTTTCTAAGAAACAAATACGAACAAATTTTTTGTAAGAAACTTTTAGGGAAAAAAAAACTTAGTAACAATGTCAATAGTAGCAGCAGATAAAGATACACCAAAAATGATAATAAATTATTAAATCAACTTAAATTAGACAAAAAAAAATGTTATTCTTACACTAAGACCAATCCTGATGTATTTATGTAAAGAGAAAGTCTATTAAGTTAACGGTACGGTGGGTAGTTCATAAAAGTCAATATTTTTTCTCTCTTTTTTCTTTTTTTTTCTATTAAGAGGAATAATTTCATATGAATTACATTTTATCAACATATATTTTGATATATATATATATATATATATATATATATATATATGGGTAATACTAGATGTATTATTGCACACATTTGTACACACTATTTAGTAATACGGAAAAATATAAACATTAGTACAGGAAAATATAAATTTCTGTACTAATATTTAAATTTTTCTGTGTTGCTAAATGGTGTGTACATATATGTATAATGGTACACATAGATTTATCCTATATATATTGATATTAATAGTGACTTAATTTTAATGTACATTTTTTATTAAAAAAATTCATTCACCTAACAATACCGTATTACAGCTTTTATTATGTGTATCATGTAAAAGTAAGAATATAAAGTAGTGTATCCCAAATTTTAACATAATTAAAAAGTCTAAGTGGAAATTAAGGTCATAAAGCCGCTCACTAGAACTCTATATATATATAATATATAATTTTTAAAATATGCGAGTTAATGCTATGAAAATATCAAATAGTTGACACCGATAAAAAAAAAAAAGGGGGTAAAATGTTCCCTTTATTACTTTATGCTGAAAAGGATAGTCAATCATATATAAAAAGTATGGGATTTTGTTTTTCCAATTCAATAATGACAAGGATCCACTAATTAAGAAGAAAGTTAAAGTTGTAAAATTTAGTTTAGGATGTAGTTGGTCTATATATAGTTTTCTAGAATCATGATTTGGTAAGGTTAATCAAACACACAAAAAAAATCTAATTACTTTTAATAAGAAGTTTAATTTGTTCTCTAATTTATCAAAAATTCTATTCGCAAATTAAAACTAACCAGTAAAATCATCCATTACTATATAATTCACGTTAAAATATAAAATGTAAATTAAAAATAAATTAAACTATACATATATTTATATTTCAATATATATTATACACAGGTAATTGATTTTAATATACACCTAACATAATACATAATTTATATATTTTTCACAATAAATGTATTTTCAAAAACATAATTGAGTAGTGATAGAGAATTTAATAATTTTTCAAAAACATAATTGATAAAGTTTTAAATTAAAAAAATAATTACTATAATTTCCAACATATTTTTGGAAGCTTGATCCAATAAGAAAAGAAAATTTTGGTAGCCATAATTTTTTTATTATTGATAGACATAATTTTCTTATTTTGACTTTTGTTTCTATTTATAAATTATTATTGAATTAAATACATGATGTTATAAATGTTTAATTATGAATATTATTTACATAATTTTATAGACATTAATTTAAATATAGTAATTTTATTTATAGCTTCCTATCATTAATCATTAAAAAATATCAAACATGTCATAATTCTGATCCATTCAGCGGAGGTTGGGAGCCTTTAGCAATCTATTTGTCAAGTGAAAATTTTTTAAATAAAACAAATTTGTAGCGAATTAATCTTTGAATTGTCAATTCAAGAGATATTGTGAAATAAATTATTTTTTATTGTAATTTAAATTTTTTATTCTAAATTTTATTATTGACTTCCAAAATATTTTTGGAAGCTTGATCCAATAAAAAAAGGGTATTAATCATGTGAAAATTGTGATCCATTCAATGAATTAAAAATGGTGACAGATATAATGAGCCAGGGTGGGACGGTGATGCACCAGGAGCACATTCACATAAAGCCTTTTGCGAACTAACTCGTTTATGTTGGTTTAGTGTTCAATTTATTAATATTGAAGATTTCAACAATTTATTAATTAATAATAAATTTTTAAGAAAACTTATATGATATGAGTAATGCTAGGAACCAACATTAGGGAGCCATTAGGGAGCCAATAAATTCAATTAGTAGTTATCATCCAAAACCGACGAGAGTTATCATCCAAAACTAAAAAACGTTATCATCCGAAACAGATACAAGTTATCATCCGAAACAAAATACAATTATCATCCGTAACTCTAAACTCTAAATCTAAACTCTCACCAATACAATTATCATCCGAAACAGATTCAACTTATCATCCAAAACAAAATATAGTTATCATCCGTGATCTCATCGCCACCGCCACCGCCACCACCATCACCAACTGCACCACCACCACTACCATCAGAATAACAACAAGAAGCACCATCACCTCACCACCACCACCACCATTACAACCACCACACAACAATGATACTAACACCAACACCACAATCGGATCGGAAGAAGAATTGGAAGAAGAAAAAGAAGAAGAAGAAGAGAAGACCTGTGGCGGTGGTGCCCGCCGGATCTGCGCGAACCATTGACGGCGCGGCGACGGCGACGGGATGACGAAGATGACGACGGTGTTGATGATGGTGAAGCCCAGCAATGACGGTATGGCGGTGCAGACCCTTCCTTCTTCGCGTCGCATCCTCCCATGGTCTGCCGTTTTCCCTTGGACTCCCTCACTCTGTTTTCGTTGTTTCTCTTCATGACGGCGGCAGCGGTTTTCGTTGTCTCTCTTCACGATGGCGGCGGCGGCACCCATCCTTGCCGGCGCTGTCATCTTCCCCCTCTCCTTCACTCTCACTCTCTGTGTGCGTGTGTATGTTTTGGAATTAGGGTTTGTGTTTTTTTTTTTTGGCTCCCATTGGCTCTGTGTATATGTTGGCTCCCTATACTTTCTTATATTATATTTATAATAGAGTATTTTTGACTTGCTGGATCAAAGAATATTTTGAGAAGTTTATTATTAATAAAAAATTTTATATTTAATAAACACAAAATACATATATTATGAACTTAAATTTTTATATTTTTAATAATTTGTTTTGATTTATAATTTTAACTTGTACTTTTAAAACATAAAATAGAGAAATCCTACATATAATTTATTTTATTTTAAGAAATAGCATCTATGGTTAAAAAGATGATAGGATCGCATCTTATGTGGTTTGAATATGTGAGAAGAAGATTAACAAAGCACTCACTTAGGAGGATTGATGAAATGGAAAATCGACAAAGAATAAAAGATAAATGAAGACGTAAGAAAATCATTCATGAGGTGCTCAAATGAAATTTATATATAAATAGTCAAATATAATACATAATACTATAATAGAACTAAATAATATCGTTTAATTTATATAGTCGATCTCACCTAGTGTGATAAGGTTTTGTTCGTCTTGTGTCAGTAGTATTATACTGTGAAGAACAATGCTAGGAACCAACGTTAGAGAGGCCTTAGAGAGCCAATAAGGCCTTAGAGAGCCAATAATTAAGTTATCATCCAAAATTTATGAGTTCTCATATATTAAACATTAAGTTATCATCTAAAATTTATATGAGTTATCATCCGTAATATATATTGGCTTCCTATTGACAATGAGGTGTTGGTTCCCTAATTTTTTCTACTGGGAATGAGTAATGCTAGGGAGCCAACGTTAAGGAACATATAGAGAATCCATAAGTGTAATTAAAGAAATAATGGGTGATAAAAGAGAAAAGAGAAAAAAAGGAAAATTGATCTTGGCTACTATAGGCTCCCTAAAGTTGGCTCCTAGACTTTCTCAAATCGGATATACGGAACAAGAATAAATTAAAGCGGGGTAGAAATTAATCAAATCATTGAAATAGAAGATTCGCAAAAGAGGGGTGATTAGAGAGAGCAAAAAGAAGAAGTGGGGGTGTTTGAGTATCTTTTTTTTGTTTTCATATTTATTTATTTTCTTTCTTTTTCTGAATTGTGATATTATATAAGAAGGTTGATGAGGAGGAGAAGAAGAAGCTTAGCGTGATTATTACTATTATTATTATTATTATTATTATGCTGCTATCTTCTGATGCAATTTAACCGTTACAAATAACTAACCAAAACAATGGTTGCAAGAAACGACACTGAAATTGCAAATCAAAAGGATGATGATTTCAATGGCGACGTTAAAGTCCCAGAAACCGCTCACCAGATTAGCAGCGGTTAGTAACAAACCGCTATTCCTTATATTCCCTTTTTTCATTTTTATTATATAATTTCTTTCTTTTTTTAATCCCCAGCTGAAATTTTAGGGAAGAGAAGAACAACATAATCGACACACGTGCAATTTATGTTTCTTTCCAATGTAATAGGAGTTAGGATTTGGCTTCGTTTGTTTGTTTGTTTTGTTTTGTTTTTCTCTCTTCTTGATTGAGATTGAAGAAGACATAGCTGAACATGAGGTGTCATAATTGAAAATGGAACTTAATTAGTGATGAAATTTGGGAATTAGTATATGATTTTTCTTTCTCTATTGGAATTTGTTGCCATGCATGTTGACCCTTTTTCTTTTCTCTGTTGAATCTTACCTCTATGATATAATATCCTTCTAAATTCTTAACTCACAATTTGTTTTGGTTTGTTTTGTTGGTGTGGCAGATTCATGGTTTCAAGTGGGTTTTGTCCTGACCACCGGAATCAACAGCGCCTATGTGCTCGGATATTCCGGCACGGTGATGGTTCCGCTTGGTTGGGTAGGTGGCGTGGTGGGTCTAATCCTCGCCACCTTGATATCTCTGTATGCAAACGCGCTTGTTGCTATTCTCCATGAGTATGGAGGAAGAAGGCACATCAGATATAGAGACCTTGCTGGCTTCATATACGGTAAGAAATAAGAAATACCTGTATTCTACAAAGAAGCACAAGTATATGTTTCTAAGGTTTCTCATGTTTCATCCCTTTCTTACCGCAGGAAGAAAAGCTTATATTCTTACATGGACTCTACAGTACATCAATCTCTTCATGATCAACACTGGCTACATCATTTTGGCTGGTTCTGCCTTGAAAGTAAAACAAATTCAATCTCTTCCTCACTTTAGAAATAGTATACAATATACGAAACATTTCAGGTATAACTGGGCTTTGTTTTTAGCTCATGATCAACGGCTAAAAACACAGGAACAACTGATTCCCAGTTATACGTGAAGCGTTTCCCATAATATATATTAGAATACAAAATACTTGTTACACGTGTATATACCTGTATATTTATAAAGGTTGATATAGTGATTCACTTTTTGGCGTGCATGTAATATTTTTGTATTCAGCAAAAACAAATTTTCCTGAACTTTTTCTTTTTTATGTGTTGAATGTGGTGCAGGCTACTTATCTATTATTTTGGAATGATGGCACAATGAAACTTCCCTATTTTATTGCCATAGCTGGCTTTGTGTGTACAATGTTTGCCATTGGAATCCCTACTCTTTCAGCTCTTGGAGTTTGGCTGGGTTTTTCAACACTCTTCAGTTTAGCTTATATTGTTATAGCATTTGTCTTGTCCCTTAATGATGGTAATATTCCATTTCTTCTCTTATGTTATGTGTGAGAAATTATTCGTGCCTCGTACACTAAGCCGACAAATATCCCTCCACCGTCGCCTTATGGTGGAGTGTTTGTCAGCTTGGTATTCATGTTTAAGTTAATACTAAACAAGATTATCGTTAATATTAGGAATGAAAACACCACCTCGAGATTACAGTATTCCCGGCGAGGGTGTTGGTAAAGTATTTACAATCATCGGAGCAAGCGCTAATCTCGTGTTCGCATATAACACTGGCATGCTCCCCGAAATACAGGTCCGATATACTTACATGTTCTTAAAACACATTTAATGTATACATAGATACTAATGCACAATATAAATCGATTGATATCTATGACAGGCAACAATTAAGCAGCCAGTTGTGAAGAACATGATGAAAGCCCTGTATTTTCAGTTCACAGTTGGTGTTCTTCCATTGTACCTGGTTACATTCACAGGTTACTGGGCTTACGGAAATGACACATCAGCATATTTGCTCAACAATGTGAATGGTCCTGTCTGGGTTAAAGCTGTTGCTAACATTACAGCTTTTCTTCAATCAGTCATTGCATTGCATGTACTTACATCTAAACTTGAGCTTCTGCTAATGTCAATTGTTTTATTCAAGAACAAAACCTGATAAACTACACAAGACAAAATCATCTTTTGCAATGAACCCTGATTGCGTTTGTCATTACATTCGGGGGAGGACTACTATGTCGACTTTTTGAATGATAAGAGATGAACTTAAGTAGGGACAAAATTTAGTTGGTGGCTAATTTCATGAAGATGTCTTCACGCGAAGATGATATTGCAAACTGTTTGACGATTCGGATGAAGACATTTTCATTAAAGTAGTCACTAATTTAGTTTATTCAAATTGTTTGGCTGTTCTAATGATCCTCTATTTTTTCTTCTGCTAGATATTTGCTAGCCCTATGTATGAGTATCTGGACACCAAATATGGGATCACAGGGAGTGCACTAGAAATCAAGAACTTGACATTCAGGGTTTGCCTAAGAGGGGGCTACCTAGCATTCAACACATTTGTGTCTGCTCTCCTACCATTTCTTGGAGATTTCATGAGCCTAACAGGGGCAATAAGCACATTCCCACTCACATTTATTCTTGCAAACCATATGTACCTAACAGCAAAGAAGGACAAACAATCATCCACACAACAGCTCTGGCACTGGCTCAACATTGTTTTCTTTAGCATCATGTCTGTTGCAGCAACGGTTTCGGCCCTACGGCTTATCGCCGTAGACTCCAAAACATACCATCTTTTTGCTGATTTATGATTAAATCATTTTCTTTTTTCCTTTTTTTTCCGCTTTTTGTTTTTGGTATTCTTTCAGCCAGTGTACTAGTTTGGCTTAGAACAATTTCTATGATTGCTAAACAAAATGAACTGATGAAAAACATGGAGAGTTGATTGTTAAGATTTAATAATGAATTGACCATATCAGCAGACATGAGAGTTACTTTAGCAGCATCAGTTAGATTATGTTCCAACGATTAAGTAGGGAAGATGCATAGGAAAATAAATTGAAAATTTAAAGGAAAAAAAAAAGTGATGAACAATATTTAACTTTAAAAAGAAAATTGAATATACAATGTCATAAATTTCTTCCTATAATGCTTTGCTGAAATATCTAATTAAAAATCTAGAACCTGCAATCATTTAAGAAACAGACATAATTTAAAAGGCCACAGTGTTGAGAAGCATTTAACCTCAAAAAATTAAACCATAAATAATATATATATATATATACACACGCGCGCGCACACAAAATCAAGAAAATGTTTGGAGCAGGCATAAGCATTGGCATCTCACCTTGCTTATGATTATCATCCTCATCCAGACAGAAACTTTACAATAATGAAGATGGTGTTGAGAATTATGAGAGGAAGCCTCATATACTGACTTGCATGAATAAGACCTATAATCTGGCCTTTCAAGGACTTTGATCTTCCGACCGGGAAATCCGAGAAGCCCCAGCCTCTCGGTCTAAGAAACCGGTCCTCGTTTAGTATTGCCAATGCATTTGCAAGGAGCAAGAACCCCTCTAGTAGTGTCCACAAACCCATTTCCCTGCACTGCAAGCAAGAAACCATTAAACATAACACACTCTAGTGAAGTTAACAAACTCTCAAGTTACCTCATAAAATTTTTCCCCAAATTTGATAGTATTAGTGCCATTTCTAAAAAAGTTTGCATTTTTTGTAGCACCAAAATCTCACTAGCAAAGTTACAAACACTTGGAGGACCTCAAAAATCCAAATAATAGATTATGAAATTATCATCTAATTAAATGTCATCAGCAAAAAGTCCCATTTGTAACTTCACAAAATAATAATAAAAAATAAATTAATGAATAAAATCATGAATTAGACTTTGAGCATAGAATCCACTAATTTTCGGTGCAAACAATCGAAGATAAAGCTAAAACAAGAAAAATGAAAGCATCACAATTCACAAGGTTACAATAAGTCCTAGATTTGCGAACAAAATACATGAAGCGAAAAAAAAGGGGTGAATTTTAGTTGTAAAAAGAGGGAAAAACATAAGAGTTAACCTGGTACCGGAACGGCAGGTAGGTTCGGCGAGGAGTGGAGTGGAGTGGAGGGAAAGGGGTTACACGAGGATGCAGACACCGTCACCGAGAGATCATGCTCATTCCGCCATTCGTTTTCAATTTCATATCCATGGAAAAATTATTACAAACAGAACAACCAAAACGCACCGTTTTGCTGCCCCCATTCTCCTTCTACTTCTTGATTTTTTTAAACACAAAGTTTAAGTTTAATTATGGATTTATGTTGGTTGTAAAATATTATTAATTAGTTGATAAATAATTTATCATTCTTACTTTATTTCTATGTTGAACAAAGAAATTGATTAAGTATATTATTATCAACTTCTCTAAATTAATTGGTATAATAAGGTATATAAATATTTTTGTAACTAATTAAGAAAAAGAAAAGAAGACCTATAAAAAAAAAGACTTGATTAAATTTTATTAAAAAGTATTTTATTAACTTAATCCAAAGAAAATTATATATGCATAATTTTTTTAACTAACTTACATAATATGTTACACACTTTAATAATGAAATTTTTTTTTAATTGAAATTGAGTTAATTTGGTTAAACTTTATTAAAAAAAACCTATACATATAATTTTACCTATTTTGGAATTAGGTCGAGTGTGGTAAATTCAGTAATCCACACATGCCAAAGGTAAATCCTAAAGAAGTAACTTTTTTATAGTTTTCCGTTAAAAGAAAAGAAAAGAAAAGAAAAATAAAAACCGTTAAGCAGCACTTGAGAATTGAGATGATGATAAGTTGATAACTGGGTCAACCAAGGAGGCAGGAACAAGAAAGCTGTTAGATTCGAATATCCTCTTTCAAGATGCCCCTCACGCAAGGAATGTCACTCTCATTCACCCACAATATTACATTTAACCTAACATCCAAACAATACATTATTTAAAATTGAGTATTTTACTCAAGTATCCTTATTTTGAAAACTTATCCCTCAAATACTCTCTTTTCAACAATTGACACAATTGCCCTCGTTTGATAAACGATTTAGCATTTTTCAACAAAAAGGCGTCTTTCACAAAGTCGTTTCCCCCTGAATGCGCGTTGACTAACCGCTTCCACGCCTCCATGTAGATTCCGCTAAACACAAAAGCGCCTCCGAATCAGCAAATAAAAAAAAATCAGCTGCTACCGTAGCCAAACGGGACCAGCTGTGTCAATTGTTTGAAAACATGGATATTTAAAAAATAAGTTTTTAAAACAAGAATACT